>CBVK0100462840.1:0-12054 GCA_900067695.1 Picea abies
AACACGGCTGAAAGTAAAAGACCTCTAAATCAGGAAGATAATCAGGCTCCACAACCAATAATTCGGGGATGAAGGATTACTCGAAGACGAAGGGGGTTCCTGACTGCCCCCTTCCGTGCTCGAAGAGGCTTGAGTTAAATTTTTCCCATGTGGAAATGGGTTTGTTAACAGGGTAGGCTGCTGCTGTGCCAATAACTTCTGGGCCTCAGCAAGCCAAGGGCACAGCTAAGTCGGATGGCCTTTCGTGCAAAGATTACATGGATACTTTGACTTTTTATTTTCTGTGTTTCTCTCGCCAACATTATTGGTAGGTTTCTTATCCCCCTTACCCTTCTTTCTTTGTTTCCTCTTTCCATCAAGCTGTTGGGTGGCCTTAATTTTTGTCGATTGCACACTATGTACATCTGACGTTTGATTAGGGGGAGCAGTTGAACCTGTGGTCTAGTTGTCCATTGTCTGTTGTATTGACAATTGTTGTAATTGATTCAACAACTGATCAATGGGCTTTGTTTGCTTTGAACCAACAATACCATCAACATGTGGTCAAGATCTCTGTTTGATCTTGCCAAGTAATGACCACAGTGCATCTGGAAAAACTTCATAAAGTAAACTAGACTGAGAGTAAATCAACTCTAGTTGTTGAGCTCTCATTATCATTTCTTCTTATGAAAAGACCCCCGACGTTGCGACGTCTTTAGATAACTGAGGTACCAAGGACTAAGGAACCACTCAAGAAGGAATTTTGGTGGGACTGGTACTTTTATCAAACTCTTCTGGCATCTCCATTCTCAGATGTGATCTGAGATATGGTCCGCCTTTGTTTTCTCAAAGTTGGCCAACAACTCGGTGTCGGCATCGTATCTCACAGGTAATTGAAAATGGTTTAAGAAAATCATTGCCAATTCACCAAAGGTAGACTATCTTGAGCAGTCGAGCTCGATGTACCATTTTGCAGCACTCTCGATAAGAGTGCGTTGAAACAAGCACAACTAGATGAAGTCATCTCTCAAAGAGTTGGGCGAGCACCATAAATAGAAGGTAGTCACATGATCGCCTGGATATTCATTAGCCTTATATTTGAACTTTGGAATGTCCAAAGGAATCTTGGTTGGCATAGGAGGCCAACGCAAATCATGACAGATGGGGTCATTTAATAACCTTGTCAAGTCTGACAAGTGCAAAGTTTCCATAAACAGTAATTTGGGTTGTTGATTATAACCAGGGAAAAAGGAGCCTGGAGTTTGGTTGGCACCAGGTTTCCAGGAAAAATTAAGTTGTTGGCCAGGGTTCTGGTAATAACCATGGTCGTGATTAGTGTATGGGTTCTGCACTTGTTGAGACGTCATCATCTGACTCCCGTAATAGGACATAGAAGGTTGGGCTTGCATTGTATTCCAAGGATTTTGGGAAGTGTTTCCCCCTGCCGAACTGACGGGCATAGGTCCTGAGCCTTGGCCAGGGTTCCATTGGCTATCGAAGGGGTTGCCCCCGTTAGACATCCTTGATGAGGGAAATGATCCCTGCCATGGATTCCAAGGTCCTTGGGAGAAAGGAATTCCTGATTTTTCCCCCTATACAGGAATAGTACCTTGCATAGGATTTTGTTGTCCATAACCGGGGTTGCCCCCGACCGATATAGAAACTAATGAGAATGTGTTGTTACCAAACATGTTGAACAAAGAGAATTGTGTTGAACCTACCATCATGCTATAAGAAGGAATTCCTTGACTACCTGCTCCAAACGAACTATAGTTTACATTTGGCTCAGCGAAGTGTTGGTAAGCACTGTTAAGCGAAGGGGACAAAGGAGGTATGTGAACCCCTCCATAAGGGAAAGCATTATAGGGAGATGAAATGCCCCCCATGGATCCTTGCAGAGGAGAATTCGAGCTCCCTTCCCCCAGACCTAAATTCTATAGAGTGGAGTATGAAAGGATAGAGTTTGTATCGAAGCCAAGCATCCTGTATGAGAATGGAGGGCGTATCGCACTATGGGTGAAAGGAGCAATGATCGTCGCCATAGAAGGAACTGGATCATTGCCCGAGATAGAGGTGGTTGAGACCATAATGGTCCAGACCGAAGATGGTTGGTTAGGAGGTGGAAAACCCCCTATAGTGACATTCATAGAGGGAGTATGAGGATTCCCTGAAGAAGTAGAAGCATTTGTCTCCATCACTACTTGTGACACTACCTGACGCTCGTAAGGGTGAACCTGCACGATGATGGGTGTTGATAGATTGGTGATCTGAGGGTATTATGGACCAAGAGCTTCTGCTCCAAGTTCATAAATGGTTGGTTCCTTTGGAATCAAATGTTCTCCTCTTAGAGGTGGTTCAGACACAGTATCCTATGGCTCGATTGCCTCAAAATACCCTTGTTGGTCTAGTCTTTGCCTTAGAGGTGACAGACATGGCTCCAGATCAACCGACGGCAGGCCAAGAAGCCTTTGCAACCAGTGGAGCTCCTGATCCTCCATGGTGTGAGAATATCAATGACACAATAGGGTTTTATATTAACGTTAAATACCAACACACACTAGAAAAATCTCCTATGATATAAGACAAGCAGATCACTAACTAGTTGGAAGAATAGTTACACCAGCCAACACTAGAGCAACTTACCGGTGCAAGTGCAACTCGAATACAAAAAAAAACTTCGGATATACTCTATAAAGTGTGGCCCAATGTCTACCCTAGGTACCGCGGTATACCCCTGTAGTCACCTGTGTAAGTCACTAAGATAAAGGCAACTAGGTTGCCAGCGCGTGAACAGTCACCAAGTGGGTACAATTGACAGTCGGGTGAACCAAAATGAGCAGGGTATCAAGCCCGAAACCTATCAAGGGTATCGAAATCAAGTGTTTCTTAAGATGACTGAGGACCTCAAATGGATTCGAGACCCACAAAGCTCGGTGGAAAATGCAATCAAAGGAATCCCAAGATAAGCCCTCTATATGCGTTCCCCACTACACTTGGTCCGGATTTGGAGGGGTTATCTTTGCTACCTTTCCGCACGCAACCTCGTGTTTATCCCCTGTGTTAGAGGAGGATCCCAGATAAATTTCACGGTTACTGGACTTTCAAGCACTCCCTAGCACAGACTCCTATGTTTTTTTTGGTAGCCTTGAAGAGTTTCCTCTCCAATCCTAAATCAAGGCTCCAGCCTAGACTAAATTGATGGACCCTACAAACACAAGTCTAATAAATTTTGATTTAGTGTTAATTTTAGTGGTTGTCTTAAGTCAAAGGGAATGGAAGTGAAACTGGTGATGTTCTTTAAGAGACAAAAGAGAAGAGCATACAATGAAACTGAAAACAAACTACTTCTTCTTCACAAATAAAGATTTGCCAATTTAAACTCTTTCACCAAAATTTTCGTAAATATTTTTCTCAGATCTTTGAAAAGAAAAACTTAAAACAAGATTCTGCTCGACTACGAGCTACTTAATGTCCTAAGTATCCAAATAAATAACTTAAGAAAACTTTCTTTTTCCTTGATAAATAAAGAAACTACCCTAAACCACTTTTACCAAACAAAGAAATGAAATATTTTTTTTATTTCAAAATGCTTCAAAATAAGAAACTTGAAAATGAATTCTTTTTGTTTTCTTCTAAAGCAAGCGAAATGGAAAAGTGAAGACAAGACAAGAACAAGAAATGACTTCTGTCCCCACTATGGATCGTAGGGAGTCATTGATCAAACCTAACAGGCTGATCAGAAAAGACTCACGGACTTGTCTGAAACCCTAACAAAAAAACACAAGAAATATTTTAAAGAATAAGCTAAACTGAGGTCAGACCTAAGCTACAGACTGTCATAAAAGAGACCAGAACTAGATCAAGAAAACCCCTGAGAAGTATGACTTCTGACAGGGAAGAGGATGATTGCCTCTTCTTTAAAAAATATTTTCTCAACACAGGCATGCTACTAACACTTCAGCAACCAGCGTATAAACACGGGCTGTCCAAAGGTAGGGTGTGTATGTACGCATCCAAACCCACTACAGGCCACGTACACCTCTATAACTTCTCAAAAAATGAAAACTAACAGTCAAGCAAACCAGGCAGAGAGTACTGGTATTGAAGACCAGAATCCCTTAAAGACACAAAAACTCAAAAAAGGCACTTTAACCAATTAAAGCGCCCAAAAAAAATATCCTCTAAAAACCCTAAAGGTTTCCCCAGTACAGTCGCCAATTATGATGTAAGTGGGAAAACCCCCTATGGACTACACTAGGGTTCTAAAGTGCAGGCAGAGCTAACCGTCTAAAGTCTCCTACTTTTAACAACTATCCTGACATTACCCCACAATCATACATAAAAAGAAAAGTATAGGGATCCGGTAGTCCTACCTTAAACTCCACGTCCAGTGTCGATCCCTTTATGCTTGGTTGTTTCCCGAATACAAGTCTCCTCCAAAGGCTAACCTGCATTTATCAAAGATAAACAAGAAACTACAAGCATGCATTCTACATATGGATTAGTGGGTTAGATATCATAACCAAAATGCAAATAAATCATGAAGATTGAAGACATCATTTGGCGGGACGGAAAAAGTATTTCTTTATATTAATCTCACAAATTCAGTTACAATATGAGACCAGAAACTTCTCCTCGAACTCGGTTTTGGGATCCTCTTCACCATGCACCAATTTCTTCTACGTATTATTCTCCTCTTCAGCTCTCTCTAGGGAAATGGCAAGGATTTGCAATGGAGGAAAAAGGGTTGAAAAAGGGAATTCTAGCTCAAGCTCACAATGTGGTTGCAAAATATTGGGGCAAAGGGGGGGTATTAAAATGCAGAGTTTCTTTTCTCTTGTGATTATTTTTGAAATGGGACCCCAACACCTTATTTTAAAGGCCAAAAATCTAGGTATTTGGTTGGGTGACCGACTATAGGCGGTCAAATGATTAGTAACGGCCCAAAACATATCCCTTTGCAATTTTTATTTTTCGCGCTTTTTGTGAGTGTACGCGGGCTGTAATGGTGCAGCAAGCGTGTGTATGTGGTTAGTAGTGGTGCAGGTCACGTACATATTCAATAAAATGGTTTTTTAAAATAGTTTTTCATTGATGGCTTAGCAAAGATAGCAAGTAAGATGGCCTAATGCAAGTTATGCATGTTTGGTGAAATTTAGGGTTATAACATAGGCATTGAAGGCCATGGGAGACTTAAATAGTAGAGGACAATCCATGTGTTGATGGTGAATCCATGGGATTTGGGTGCATGTGCATGTAGAGGGCCTAAAGTTGAGAAGTGAAGGATCACTTGGCCAGTTTGGCTCGTAGTTTGTGAAAGATATATGTCTTGGATGCTTGGATCTGATGGATATATTAGGTGTAATTGGATCTATTTTTTGGTTGCATATTTACCAAGAAGCAAGCATCAAGAGCTATAGGAATGACAAGGTGAGAGGATGGTGATATAAGTGTCGGGATATCAACAATGAAAAAAAAATTTGATGGATTTGAATGTAAATAGGAATACAAATATAAGACCTGGTTAGGCATGTGTACCATGGGTTTGAAATTTCACTAGTAAAGTCTAGATGTATACCTTGGTGATAGGGGGGAGCATGTGGGATTCCTAGATACCTTGACATTGAGGAAAGTGTTAGGGAACTAACCCCTCACATAGGTAGAATAATATATTTCCATGTAATAAAGGTCAATATTAATAAGGCCTAGCAATAAGGATGAATATGTCCAATGTAAGAAGACATAATAGAAGCCTCCACTTCTGGAAGGATATTCCTCTAGATGGTTATTTTGATAGACATATTTAGTATAAATAGGATTCGATGGTATGAGAACTTTTTTTTTGGATATTATTGTAATAGAGCTCTTCTCTGCTGGAGGTTTCCCACTCAAAGAGGCAAGTGAACATTGCTCTCAGTAATCAAAGTGTTCTTTTTGATGTTCTTCTAGTATCATTTTGGCATTATTGTGGTGTTGTTTTGATTATATTGTCGTTCATTAGCCATTTCTATCTATTTATTTTTGTTCTGCATACTTTTCTATATCTGGAATATTACAAGTGGTATCAGAGCACCTTCCTCGATAGAAAATTTTGGGTTAATTTTTTTTCAGGGTAGAGACGTATTCCAGTGTCTTTAAGCTACAAAGATCTGTCATTATGCGCATAAACCCATAGTCATGGATTCATACATGCATGAAATACAAGTGGTACTTAAGCGCACATATTTTGGCCACCCTTGTAACCCATCTCGGTACCCCTTCGAGTGGTATCGCATTAGACAACTCTTCTATATGGATCAACCTAGATCTCCTGAAGCCCTCCATAGATAAATCGATCTTCCTCCAGACTACTATAGTGTCACCAAGAACAATGCTCGGGAAGATAATCTCTAGTACCTGGGTAGTCAGGTAGTATGGGTAAGGGCACGGTCTAGCCTCCTTAGTTGGTGCCCTAATATATTGGGTCGAGTACTACTATTGGACCCTGCACGTATATCAGAGAGCTATAGCACAGGGAAAACCCTTGTCTGTAGAACCCTTGAATACCTAACCCTTGGGACGAAAACAAAAAAAGAACAGACAAGATCTATTGTGGTGCAATTGTATCTCCTCATTCGAGTTGTGAAATTTCTACAAATTTCTTCCTATTAAGCATTTGGGAATTTCATCACTACAGTATTCTTCAGATCAGAGTATAAATCCATAGGAGTAAAAATAAATAAAAAATATGGATCCTGTTGGCACCATTATTTGAGACCTATTCCATTGGATTTCTCTCTTCTCCCTTATCACAATCATACCTATCATTTTTCAACAAATTTTTTTTTCGTGGACACGACCCCCTTACAACACCCTTATTTTAGTGTTAACCCATTGGATTCCACTCGTTTCCCTGATCGTTGTGATACACTTCAACCATAACCCATTTTTTGTGTGGTCCCACCTGCCCCTTTTCTTGTTCCCTCGTCATCATGGCCCATACCCGTAGGTAAGACTTGGAATCTCGCTTCACTACCTTGCACTCTAATTTCATAGAAACCCAACAAGAAGTGTGACCTCTCAGTGCCAATATTTCCACCATCAATCAAAGGATGCATTCCTCTATTGTTGTCTCAAAAGTGAAACTCAAAGATGAGCTCAAACAAGACATTACTACTAGCTTGAATCTGTCACAACATTGATCTGCGCCAAGATGCATATCCCTGCAGATCTTCCCATATTTGAACCCCCTTTGCATATTAACGGTGAAACTTCCTCTCATTCCCAGAAATTCATCCCCGTCCCTTTCAGCGTGACCTACGCCTTCTTCATGTGGATGTCACCAAATTTGATGGATCGGATCCCATTGGCTGGGTAACTCAAATGGAACACTATTTTTCTTTGTATGGCATTATGGATGAGTTGGCCAAATTCTGGTATGGTGTTCTCCATCTAGATCAAGAACGTTGGAAATGGTGGCAATGGAGAAAAAATGCCTGCCAAGGGTATCTGGCTTGGACACACTTTGTGGTAGATATTTATGAATTCTTTGACACTGACACCAACCATTTAGGTTGTTTGAAAAAAGTTGAAACAATCTGGCACAGTGGAAGACTTTATCACTACTTTTGAGCGACTGGATTTTCAAACAAAGGGCATGTTTGATGCTTTTTTCCGAGAATTTTTTATCAGTGACCTTAAGGATGAGATGTGTGTTCATGTCCTCATGGCTCGGCCTCATAGTTGGGTGGACACTACTAAAAGAGCTAAGGAAGAACAATAGGTTGTTTCTTCTAAAAACCATAAACACTCCTTTATTCCTCGCACTGAACCAATCACTCCCACTCCTCCTTCTACTCCACTAAAGATCCATAAATCAACCAAGGCCAAAATGGTTGAAGTCCAACTCAAAGGCCTTTGTTATAATTGTGATGAGAAATATTTTTTGAGACACAAGTGTAAGGAACAAAATATTTTTATGGCCATCTCGTAGGATGTTTCGGAAGAGGATGTTAAGGCTCCCCTTGTGTCTATGTCACCTGAACCCATGAACATAACCCCTCCCTAAGACCCTCCCAAAGTAGAACCAGTCATTTCCCTAAATGCTCTCACTGGCTTCTCGGCTCCCCAAACCCTGAAGCTAATTGGTTACATCAAGCATAGGAAGGTCATCATTCTTGTTGATAGTGGAAGCACCCATTATTTTATTCATCCCCACATTTCCCAAGAAACTAATTGTTATATCTGTGCAGTCAATAATTTCCAAATCATGATTGCCAATGGTGGGTCCATGAAATGTGGAGGGCGTTGTGAAAATGTGAGTCTCCAAATTGGTGACTACCATTTGAAATCTCATATGTTTTCTATCGACATGGGCAGTTGTGACATTGTGTTGGGTGCAAAATGGCTAAGGACTTTGGGTCCCATTCTCATGGATTTTAAGGAATTAACCATGCAATTCAACCAGGAGGGCCAACAATATAAGTTCCAAGGCATCACCATCAGTTCCCCAGAGATCATTAGTTCCCATCGCATGGAAAATATGCTCAAAAAAGGTCATTATGGAATTATTTCCAAAATCCATGCCATCCAATCCACTGAGACACCCTCTGTGTCACAGGACCCCCAATCCATCCTCTCTAAACATCAAGTGGTTTTTTCCACTCCTTGGGGACTCTTTACTTCCCATGGTGTTCATGATCATTCCATTCCACTTATCCCAGGAATCCTTCCTCCCAATATTTGTCCCTATCGTCACCCTTTTTCCCAAAAAAATGAAATTGAGAAAATGGTTCAAGAATTGCTCAATGCAGGTGTTATCCTCCCTAGTACGAGACCCTACTCTTCTCCTGTGGTCATGGTCCTTAAGAAAGAAGTTTCTTGGCGCATGTGTCATAACTTCCGCGCCCTCAACAAACTCACCATCAAAGACAAATTTCCCTTTCTTGTCATTGATGACCTCTTGGATGAATTGAGTGGTGCCCAGTTCTTTATTAAACTTGATCTTCGTTCAGGCTACCACCAAATCTGTATGAAAGAGGCATACATTCCTAAGACTTCCTTTAGAACTCATGAGGGCCACTATGAGTTTTTTTTCATTCCTTTTGGCTTGTGTAATTCTCCCTCCACTTTCCAAAGCCTCATGAATCATGTCTTCCATCCTTTTCTATGTCATTTTGTGTTAGTCTTATCTGATGATATCCTCATCTACAACAAAACTTGGAAATACCATCTTGCTCATGTGGATCGAGTTCTCCATCTACTCTCTCAGCACCAAATTTTCCTCAAACAATCTAAATGTACTTTTGGTTCCTCGAAAGTAGAGTACTTGGGTCATCTTGTGGGAAAGGTCGATGTCAGGGTGGATCTTAAAAATATTGAATCTATGCAAGATTGGCCTCACCCAAAGACTCTCAAAATCTTGTGTGTATTTATGGGTTTAACAGGTTATTATCGCAAGTTTTTTAAGAATTATGGAAAGATTACGGCACCTCTCACTGCACTCCTTAAAAATAATTCTTTCACTTGGACTTCGACAGTTTCTCGGGCTTTTCAAACATTGAATATGGCCATGTGAACCACTCCATTCCTAGCCCTTTCTGATTTCACAAAGACCTTTTTCCTGGAATGTGATGCTTCCGGGAAAGAAATTGGCATTGTCCTTATGCAAGAAGGTCAGCCTTTGGTATTTACCAGCAAACAACTGTCTATGAGAAATTTGGGAAAATCAATCAATGAAAAGAAAATGTTGGCTATTATACATGTCGGGGATATTTGGTGCCCTTATCTATTGGGGAAACACTTCCAAATTAAGACAGATCATCAAAGCCTTAAGTATTTTCTGGAACAATGCCTTTCCTCCCCCAAGAAATAAAAATGGGTGACTAAGCTCTTTGGATATGAATATGAGATCATTTACAAGAAAGGAAAAGAAAATTTGGTTGTTGATGCACCTTCCCGAAAATATGAAGATGAAGGGTCCCTTTTTTCTCTCTCCTTCATTGTCCCAGATTGGCTCCAAGTTGTTTGCCAGGAATGGCTACACGATCCCAAAAGTTCACATCTGATACAACAATTGTAGTCCAATTATCTAGTTTCCCCAGGGTACTCTTGGCTCAATGAGGAGATTCGATACAAAGGTCATTTGTATTTAAGTAAACAGTCAAAACTTAAATCCACGGTACTTTCTAAGCTTCATGCTATACCCATAGTTGGGCACTCCGGGTTTACCAAAACCTATGACCAGGTCAAACATTATTTTTTTGGGGATGGTATGAAATAGGGTGTTCGTAATTATGTGGTTGAATGTGATGTGTGTCAATGCAACAAGGGAGAAACATTCAAATCTCTGGGCACACTCCAACCGCTTCTGATTCCACCTACTATTTGGCGGGATATCTCTATGGATTTTATTATCGGATTACCTAGATCGAGCAATAAATTAGTCATTATTGTGGTAGTTGATCATATTTCCAAGTATGCTCATTTATGTACTCTTCAACACCCATTTACAACATCCATCGTGGCTCAACTTTTCATGGATCAGGTCTTCAAGCTTCATGGCATGCCACATTCAATAGTTTCTGATTGTGACCCAACTTTCACCTGCAATTTTTGGCAAGAACTGTTCAAGCTACAAGGCACCCAATTGCATCTTAGCATAGCTTATCATCCCCAGATTGATGGACAAACTGAAGTTGTCAACAAATGTTTGGAAACATATTTGAGGTGTTTTGTATCGGAAAGGCAGCATAAGTGGGCTCAATCGTTGCCACTAGTTTAATGGTGGTACAACACTTTGTACCATACAGCTACCTGCATGAATCCTTTTGAAGCGGTATATGGAAAAAATCCACCTTCAATTCTCTCATATTTTCTAGGTGTCTCGAAGGTCCAAGCAGTTGACCAAGCGATTATAGTTCAAGAGGCTATTCTTCATATCCTCAAAGAGAATTTGGTCATGGCCCAGAATCACATGAAGCAACAGGAAAATCAAGGTCACTCTGAACATCAATTTGCAGAAGGGGATCAAGAGTTTCTTCGACTGCAACCTTATAAGAAAATTTCCCTCAAGGCTAACCAGTGTCAGAAACTGGCGCCCAAATTATATGGACCTTATATGGTTCTCAAGCATGTGGGACAGGTGGCTTATCAATTAGCTTTGACCAGTCATTCTAAGATCCATCTTGTTTTTCATGTTTCCTGCTTAAAGAAGGTGATTGGAACTAAGTGCCAAACCCAAACCACCCTTCCTGAGCTGGACAAAGAAGGCTCCATTTGGGTACAACCATAAGTAGTTTTGGACCAGTGTGAGCATCGTCTATGTCATAAAACCATCAAGGAAGTTTTAGTCCAATGGAAAGATACAACTCAAGCATATGCCACTTGGGAACCAACTACCATTCTACAACAATTTCCCCATCTCAAGCCTTGAGGAAAATGTTGTTTTAAGGGGGAGGGCATGTTAGGGACCTAACCCCTCACATAGGTGGAATAATATATTTCCATGTAATAAAGGTCAATATTAATAAGGCCTAGCAATAAGGAAGAATAAGTCCAATGTAAGAAGAACTAATAGAAGCTTCTTCTTCTAGAAGGATCTTCCTCTAGATGGTTCTTTTGATAGAAATACTTACTATAAATAGGAGTCGAGGGTATGAGAAATTTTGTCTTGGATATTATTGAAATAGAGCTCTGCTCTACTAGAGGTTGCCCCCTCGAAGAGGCAAGTGAAAATTTCTCTCAGTAATCAAAGTGCTCTTTATGATGTTCTTCTAGTATCATTTTGGTATTATTGTGGTGTTGTTTTGATTATATTGTTGTTCATATGTCATTTCTAGCTATTTATTTTTGTTCTGCATACTTTTTTATATATGGAATATTATAGAAAGAATCAAAGTTGTGTTGATGGGTGAAATTGACCACTCATCAACTGGAAGAGTGAATCCGGTCCAGGGTTGTCTAATTAACCCAAGCAGTTTGGATTAATTCACTCTGATGGGTTTAATGGCTCCATTGGCCAATCTAAAGTTCTAAAGAAAGCGAGAAATAACTAAAAGAAATACAATAACTTACTAGATAATAATCACTAAAATA
>CBVK0100462841.1:0-12054 GCA_900067695.1 Picea abies
AAAGTTTATTTTAATGAATTAGAGGGTGCTTGCATAGCATAAAAAGTCAGACTTCTATTTTCGATCACTTATAATACTTCCTCATGATATGCCAATTCATCATTTGGTAGGGGAATTTTCTCATATTGGGTCGAATGGATGTTCATTGCACAACCTTTGTGCTTAGTACCATGTCTTCTCATGCAAAATTGGCCCCTTGACTGTCTTTACATGCTTCCCTAATCCCTATAATACTTTTATGACATCCTTCCCCTTCATAGACAATCCTTTGAGTACCTTAATATCTTGAGCATGAATTATAGAGCCATGGTCTAACTGTAGGGAATTTTAATGAATCTAATAGATAAAAAATTTAGTGCATTGGGAAAATTCACTTGTTCTATTAAGGCTCAGAAGTTATAACAAGGTCATCAAAGTGGAATTGTATAGAGACTCAAACACAAACATCCAAACATGTGTGATTTCCCCATTCTCTGATGAAACTTGGTCCATATATATGAATGGATATAAATCCAAAAACAAATGATTATCAACAAAATCATGATCAATTAGCCATATAAATCCAAAAACAAATGATTATCAACAAAATCATGATCAATTAGCCACATTATTTCTACTTTTTCCATGGTATCACCCATGACCTACACTCTCAAATCCATAATTTTCCCTAGAAAAGATTCCATTCTCCTTAGGTCATAGGATTTAGCATCAATGCCCTAGTGGCTACCTTTTTCTCGATGAATTTTCCCATGTCTATAGAGTAGGAATTTCTCTTCTTTGATAAACTTTAGTGAATGAGGAATGAAACTATTAAGTGATTTGATTGAATTTTGTCATTGTGGTGTGGGTGCAAAGACCTAGTGTGAATAAGAGTTTTTCACCACAATAAATAAAATAAAAAGTGATGCAAATTGGTTAAGGGCATTGTCTAACTGTTCTATGAAATGGATTTTTTCTTCGGGATCCGATGACATAAATATGCTCGAAATCATTATTTTTTGTTGTTTTAAATCTGTTTCTGAAGATAAATATGCTCGAAATCATTATTTTTTGTTGTTTTAAATCTGTTTCTGAATGTAGAAATGGATTCAACATGCTGAAAAACCCATGGGGCACTCAAATTATACACAAATAATCACTCTAATATGTCGATCTAACAATTTCTTGCCGGATTTTGGAAAAATGTCCCTAGAAAAAATCATTGGAGAAGAATGATTTCATAGAACATTTAGACTATGACTTGGTTAAGTCCTAGAGTAAAAACTCCCTACTACCTTTATTACTAGTCAATGGGGTGAGAGTCTCCCTGCACATGGAAGGGGTTTATTACTATAATTTTCCCATCCTTAATTTATAACAATTTAATATATTAACATTAGGACACTAAAAACAATCCTATCACTCCCTCCATCAAGTATGTTATTCGGTCGTCACCCTCAACCTGTGACTTCAACTTGAACCTTACGCAACCCCTTCCTTTGAATGGACTGGATTGATAAAAACAACCATAAACATTTTTTTAAAACTTCGAATCCCAACACTTGTTATCATAAATGTAGCGAAAGTAGACTCAATTGCTATAAAAACATATTTAAAAGGGTGAATTAATGTTATTGGATATGGTTGAATATCCTTTGACAAAAAAGGTGCAACCTCAACTTACAAAACTAGACTAATTCTTCCCCAACCATAAGGTTTTGTCTGCAACTTTAAAAAAAATTCAAAGAAAAGGTGGGTAAAACCCAATTCAATATTGGATTTACACTATAGAAATGAGACAAAATGGACAACTAGTTTGTAACAGAAAGGAGAAAAAAAAACTAACCGAAACCAAAATTAACCTAACCTAGATAAACTCATATGAATAGGATTGGTATAAGAATAGTGAATGAAGGGGTGGGCTATAGGGCTTTAGTCTTGTATTGTTCACCCATCCTAGCCAAATAATACTATCAATTTGAGCCAAATAAACTGCACCATACTCTTTGAGGTCTAAAACTAATAATGGAACCAATCAATTCATATGTGACATGCCTAGGTGTTTTAGATATTTACAATCATTAGTAGAAATAGATCTTCCTTAGAAAATGACTTAGTCCCGTGGTTGCAATCATGTCATTCTTTTTGCCTTGCTTTCATGACTATCTAGTGGAAATTGGCTAAGATTTTTGATTCCTTTGGCTACATCATCAAATTAGTCTGTTGTTTTGTAATTTATTATTCTTATATCATGTGAATGGACCATGTAACAAATAGGTTAGGAATCATGAACTCAATAGGGATCACTACCTCCCAACTATATAATTACTAAAAAGTTGTCTTCTTACTCAACCTCTTGGTGGTTGTTTCGTAAGCCCAACATATTGCTAGAATATATGCATCCCAATCATCCCAATTGTTGAGAAAAAATTAGTTAATCCATGCTCTATTATTTTATTAAATTCTTCCATTGTACCATTAACATGTGAAATATATATGTTTCTTTTGCAGTTCTATATCAATAAATCATAGGTGATAGTTGCAATATTGAAACTGAGGAAGTGGAGGGTTGGATTGCTGGTCAAACTCCAATTGCAACCAAACCTAGTGACAATGAGCCAAAAAATGAAGTGTGTTGTGGTATCAATAAAACAATATTAAGTAGGTTCTATCTCTACATGTCTAGTGAGATAATTAGTTGTGGTGATGATATACTGAGATTTGGACTAGCTAGCATGCGTGCTAATTTGTTCAATGAAATCAACTACACACTTATGAAATGGTTAAAGTGTCCATACTCAATGTAATGGTAACTCATATCTCCTAGATGTATTTTCGACCTACTTCCTCACATCACAAATCTTCACATACTCCTATGCATATTTGATTGCAATAGGCCACCGAAGTCTAGCCTATAATATTTTGAAAGATGTTGCTTTACCTCCATAATTACCTCCCACAAATCCATGATGACACTCCTAGAGAATTCCATTGCATTCACGATCACTTTGGCCATTGTAATATCATATTGCAATCATATTACAATTTGGCCCAACCACTTTGTTTAAGTAGGATGCATGAAATACTATGTGGAACTTAGAGTGAGCTAAAAGAGCCAATTTGTAAGCACCTGGGAAAATACATTGGAGTATAGTATAGGAGCCATAAAACCTAGGTGCAAGCTTCTAGTGGCTCTTCCCCTTGAGTGATATTTTCTTATAGGGTTGAAGGTAAAGGAACACATGATCCTCTTCTTCAAAGTGGAGCTTGGATTGATGTTGATTATCTTATTTCTTAATTTATTACGTTCCTTGAGATTATGGAGATTTCTAGTATGAGTGATCATGGTTTCTTTCTCCTCCTAAACCTTATATAAGCTTGATAAGTAGGATATCACCAATGGGGGATTTTTTCCATGCGCTGCCTCAAAAGGGGTAGTTTTGGTAGCACCATGATAGGTGATATTACCACCATTATACAAGGGGAAAAAATGAAAACCATTAGGCCTACCTTTTCAAGGCCAAAAAACATAAATAAGTATCCAAACACTTGTTGAATACCTCTATTTGAGCATTCTTTTGGCGATGTTAGGCAATGTTGAGGTTCAACTGGGTACCTTGAAAATGGAATAGCTCTTGCTAGAAATCTCTAGTAAATGTAAGAGCATGATATATCACAATTGAAGTAGGCATTCCATGGAGTTTATAAACATTCTCCATGAATACTTGTGCCACTATGGAGGCCTTAACAGGTTGTTGTAATGAAAAAAAGTGGGCATAATTATAAATGCAAATAACAACTACCATGATGAACGATTTTCTACCCAATTTTTGTAACAACGCAATGCAATACATGGAAATGTTACTCCACACCATGTTAGGAAATGGTAAAGGCTATAATTGTCTTGGAGGATTTATTGTTTCCCCTTTCTGTTATTAGCATGTGTCACATTCTACCATAAAGGTGAAAATGTCTTTCTTCTTTCATTCCTAAAAGAAATAAGTCTTAATCCATTCATATTGTTTTGAAACCTAGAGTGACCTACGATGGGATAGGAACGTAATTTTGATAAAACCTTGATTTAAATGTTTACTTATAAACCAAAAGGTTATGCCCTTTATAGGACAATGCATCAGTTTTACAAGTGTAGCCCATATGTGCATGTGGGCTAGCCTGTAGCTTGTGGAGAAGTTGCATTATCTTGGCATCCACTAGCCATTCTTGATGTATCTCCTCTACTCTATAGAGAATACAAAGCCTTCCTCTTCATACATCCTAGAGAGGGAATTAACCACCATGTTATTCTATCCCTTCTAGTAGATGATCTCATAAATGTAGCTTAATATTTTAGCAGAGAAAATTTTAGGGGCCAATTTTTTCCCATGGGCTAATTTTCTATGATTTTCCCCCAAAACAATCACTAATTTCCATTTTTTCTAAAAGTGATTTTCCCAAATTCCATAGGTTAAAATTTATTTAACCTTAAAAACTTCTAGAATTTTATCAAAACCACATAAAATCCTTATAAATTTGAACATGTTTACAAAATATCTCCAAATATTCTATAGTTTTCATATTAGGTACTAATAAGGCATGCTAGTGTTTCTACACTTTAAGATAATTTTCGATCCTTAAAATTTTCCTTGCATTCTAGTGACCTAGTTTTGTTGTTCGAGGGAGGAGAATTGTGTTCCAAGAAATATTTCAAATTAGAATGGTATGTATTAATTTGGAAATGACACACCATTAGGTAAGGATTCCACATATCAACTACATGAAGAATACACCTTTTGATACTGTATTTTCTCAATTTTCTTTCACACAATTTCTTACCCAATGTGAATCCCTCTTACATTATCATGGCCACAATACCTTTGTTGGATGTATCACATTCCGAGACAAATGTATTAGTGAATTAAAGAATGGACCACTTGAATAAGAAGAATAAGGATTATATTTTTCACTAGGAGTCAAGACTGTAAGAATGATAGAGAGAATAAGAAGTGGGGATTCATGGATCACAACACTAGGTACTTAGCAACAAATTCAATGATGTTTTCTTTTCTTCTTTATTGTAATATACTACCATGAATTTTGAAGAGAATCATTTGAAATTATCACCATTAAACCATGCAATGAGACATGACAAAAAAATATTAGTGGAAAAGTATTTAGTCATTCTAAACAACATATTCATCCCAATGATATCAACATATAATACATGGATGTAACCACCTATAAATATAAAGATGCTCTCACACTAACAAATTATCAATATATTAGGATGGGACCTCATTAAGAGATAAGGATAACAACTCATAAAGTGGTGATCTAGGACTTTGGGATTGTTTAGGGAATCATAGGATAACAATCCCCCCTCAATCATGCATCTGATTAATTATACTAGCAATCTAATTTGAATGTCCTAGTTTGAGATTCAATGAATATATGCCTAAAAAACCACCAAATATGGATTCTTAGAATCTATAAAAACCCATTATTTGAACATGTGAATTCTAATATACATAATTTTTTCACTGAAGTGAACTCCATAATCTGGGGAGAGAAAATTTTGAAAAATGAGTCAACTTTAAGTCCAACCCTTCCCTCAAAATGTCCAACAATTGATCAAATGCCAAGGAACAATAATAGGTCTAATGACTATGTAGGTGAACAATTGTCAACAATATTTGTCTCATAAAATGACACATAAATAGTGTCAATTAACATCCCAATAATCAATTTATCACAAGTGATGGAATATTTTCAATTATATGGTTGTTGTTGTTGTCTAAACTTGAAGTCTCACAATCATTATCAATATTCCCTCCCTTATCATCTAAAAGGCAAGACACATGTCAAAAGGATCCAAGTTTGAGCTTTGTAATATTATTTTCTTCAATATATATTTCATCATTGTATATAGTATTTGGTTGACCACTAACCATTTCACTCAATGCCATGTATGTGGTGGTTTTGTTTAACCACTAGCCATTTTGAATTCAGAATCAATGTGTTGGTTTTGGTTGACCACTATCCATTTTCACTCGATCAATGTACTTCCCTAGTTAAGATGCAAGATAACTTCATTTTATTTCATCAATGTACTCCCCTCCTTGATGTGTAAGAAAGTAACTCTTTGGACTCATGGACTCTATTTTTAAGTTTTAGAAAACATGTAGAGTTGGGCTTCATTCATGTCCAAAAATTTCATATGGAATAACTGGTTGAAATCTGAGTATGAAGGTTTTCACAGTTAGTCATAATGATAGAAAATATTTTGGATAAAAACTATGTATGGAGTTTTGAAACGTCCAACATTTTGAGTGGACACTCCACCCATCACGAGGGGCATAAGAAGATGATATGTTGTAAAAGAGTGATGAGATTTTTAATTATAGTTGAAATCCATCTACTTTTATAACTTCACCATGCAAAAATGTATTTACCTATGTTTGAACTCCATGATAAGACTTATGCAAAATATTGGCTTCTAAATGTTTCCAAGAACTTATCCAACCATATTGAATTCTTCATTTTTAAACCTTATTTTTCTTTTGACATCTATTTGAAAGATGATTTTGTTGGGGAAAGGGGTGGAACTTGTAATGAAACAGATATACAATTATGCAGATAATCGAAGAGGGAATACAATTTCAAAGACAAAAGATGGTGTCTAAAGACATCGTTACAACAATGAATCAAAATGCATATTCATTAGAACATCATAGTACACATTGTACCTTGATATCTCCATATGATATCATTTTGATCACTTTATGATGACGACCCAAGGGGTATTCTATTTATAGACTCAATATCTAACCAACTTCCATGAAATCGGGAAGATGTTGTCCACATATAATCATTAGTTTTTATATTTGACTCCCTCAAATCTGTGCTATTTAGCCAAATCAACAAGAATGCTCAACCCAAACATCCATGCGTCCAACTAAAATTTGATGGTTGGTATGGTCCATACACTGCTCAACTATATTTGACTACTGTTCCACTATCCAACTAACAGGCATGTCGACTACTTGACCGACTGATGTAGAGATCTAGTCAATCACTCAATTGACTGTATATAGATGTAGGTCAACCGCTTGTCCAAACGAATCTAGGAGAAGTGTGATGAACCATCAATGCTTGATGTTCCATCACCCCCCCATCAACACACATATCTAGAGATTCAAGAGGTGAAATTATGTCATCATGACACCCCCCCATAATTGTAGCTTAGTAAGCCCAAGCATTGTATGAAGCTTGATAAATCTAGCTTCAAATAAAGGTTTAGTAAGGATATCAACAATCTAATCACTTATCCTACAATATTCAAGAGAGAAAACATTCTCATGAACCAACTGTCTCAAATAGTGAGCATGGAGCTCAACATGTTTCATCTTATTATGGGAAACAATATTGTTAGAAACCTGTATGGAACTTTGATTGTCACAATAGATTGTAGCCCAGGTCTGAACATGAAGGACAAATTCACCCAGAAGTTGGAGGATCCATACTACTTCAATACATGCTTGAACAATGCCACAATGTTCTACTTTTGTAGTCGATAAAGAGACTACCTTTTGTTTCTTGCATGAAAACACCAATGGTCTAGTTCTAAAGTGAAACACATAGCCAAAAGTGGACTTTCGATCGTCACTATCGTCATCCCAATTGGAGTTGGTGAAGCCAATCGATGAATATGAACTTCAACAATACTTGATACCAAAATTAATGGTACCCGTAAGATAGAGTACAATTCACTTGATTGCTTTTCATTGGCTTTCTTTGGGGTCTTGCATAAATCGAGAAACCACACTAACATCAAAAGAAATGTCAGGTCAACTATGAGTAAGATAAATAAGACATTTGACCAAATCTCGATAAAGAGTAGTGTTGTTTGTGAGTGTTTGACAAGTTTTGGTGAGATTTAATCCAGATTGAAAAGGAGTAGAACAAGGCTTACAATCAACCATATTAAAATGTGTCAACAGATCCATCACATATTTAGACCAAGATATGCAAAAACCATCACATAATGGTAATACTTGAAGACCCAAAAAATAATGCACAGTACTAAGATCTGTCATGTCAAAGGAGTCAACAAGTTATTTCTTCAATCTAAGAATGAGATCATCTACATATACAACAATAATCAAAGTGTCTCCATGGGTATGGAGTACATACAAGTCGTGATTAGATTCACAATGTTTGAAACCAAGTCAAATAAAGAAACTGTCGATATTATCATATCAAGCTTTGGGAGCTTGCTTCAAACCATAAAGGGACTTCTTGAGTAGACCAAGAAAGTTATAATCTTTCATAAAACTAGGTGGTTTTTCCATGATTTTTTTTTAGGATAGGTCTCCATGAAGAAAAAAACTCTTCACATCCATTTGAGGGATTTTCTATCCAAAGTGAGCAACAAGAGAAAGGATCAGTTGAATAGAGTTCATATTTGCAACATGGGAAAATATTTTAGTGTAGTTGATCCCTTCTTGTTGAAAAAATACCTTAGCAACCAGGCATGCTTTATGTCTCTAAACAACACCTTCAGAGGTAAATTTGGTCCTGTAGACCCATTGACACTTCACAATGTTCTTCCATTGCGGTCAAGGAACCAAGTCCCAAGTGTGATTCTTCGACAAAGAATCAATTTATGTATACATTGCATGCTCCCATTTAATTTGTCCTTGAGCATGCGAGTAGGAAATAGGACTAGAAGTTTCAAGTACATGATTCATCAAGGAAACACTGGCATGCTGCTTTTGACTTTGACTTTTTCATCCTCAAGAAACATTACCAAAATTAGATCCAACAAATTCAATTGTCTTGGCATACCATATGGGTAAACAAGAAATAAGGAAACAATTGTTCACTATGGTAGGTCGATCAGAAGTCATAACAAATTTAGTAAATGGAGAGGGAGGACCAGTCAAAGTAGAGATCGATGGACTAGTCGACTTAGAGGTTGGCATTTGAGTCAAAATAGAAACAAAGTTTGACTGTCCAGTTGAATGACCAAAACAATGGAACAAGAGAAATAGTGTCATAGACAACATTAAAGGAATCATCCTATAAAAATATATAGTATTCATTTAACAACTTAAGGCCATAATACTTCTCATCAAACCACACATTTTTTCTGATAATGATTTACCATTTGACTGGATCAAATAGTCGAAAAGGTTTCAAATCTTCCAAACAACCCATCATGATTCAAGCATGAGTCTTTGCATCCAACTTCTTTTGTCAATCATCAAATATATGAACCCAAGAAACACGTACAAACACACATAGGTGTTGAATGGAGGATTCCTTCCACACCATTATTCGAATGGAGTCATGGAAGGAAAAATTTGAGTCAAGATGTGATTGAGCAGATAGTTTTCACAATATACTATTTTAGCTCAGAAGAAAGGAGGAAAATATATGTCCTACAAAATACATCTAAACATTTCAAATAATGTTCACTTCTTGCATTCCATGACACCATTTTGTTGAAGTGTCCGAGGAACTGAATGCTACCAATTAATACCATATCGAACTAGGTGTTCTTCTAAAGGTTGATTTACATACTCACCACCATTATCTGATCTTGGGCACTTGATGGGTCAACCGCATTGTTTTTTCAGCAAAGGCTCTAAACTCTTTGAACTTTTCAAAGACAATATTCTTATTCTTCAGAAAATAGACCCATGTGAAACGAGATAGATCATCAATGAAGGTCAAAATATACCTTGCACCTACCATGGAAGGTAGATTGATTGTTTGAAAACACAAGTATTCAAATAGAGGATGAACACCTTCAATAACCACTCAAACAACTATATCAAATATCAAAACACCGATGTTTTGATGTGGTAAAGCCCCTATGGGGAAATATCCATGGCCTCGACCAATGTGGCCACTTGGAGAAATTTATTAATGAAAAATAAAAATATTACAGAGATATTTACAAGAGAGTTTCTCATAATCAATCATCAGAAAATGACCCTCCATTCTCTTTAAATCGAGATCATGGACCAATCAGGTGTTAATCCATGGATCATTGTATCCATTAAGATCGATGAGAATATGATCCATCAAATCATTCTATGTCAGGAACATATGGTGACCATCATATTACCTAACAAAAAATGGATATTAATGCATACTAAAGAAACACACTTTTACACCGAGTTGATCTTAAATAACTTCTAAGTGTCTAAATATCCTAACATCCCCGCTTAATAACCACTTGGGATAAGATTGAAGGATTTATAAAGGCGAAATACTAGGAGAATGAAGGAGGAATTAGAGCCTATCCCCCTTTAATGAAAACTTCTTAAACTCCTATCATAGATCGAAGTTTGGAAAACTTTGCTTCTGTAATAGACTTTGTGAAAATGTATGCAACTTGATCTTCTGTAGGGAAAAGTAACACTTCAATAACTCTATCATAAATGAATTTTATGATGAAGTGAATGTGAATCTTGATGTGTTTCTATGCTGATGTTGAAATTGATCTTTGGTGATATTGATGGCACTCTAATTGTCACACCAGAGGGTGGTTGGATGCTCCCGCTAGTATCCAAAATAAAAGGATCTACCGAAGCCACAAGGATTACTAACTTGCATTAGTCACTTATCGATACTCTACTTCTGTTGAAGAAATAGAAATATCCTTTTCTTTCTTACAGGCCCAAGTGACAAGTCCTAATCAAAAAATGAAAACATAACCTGCAATATAATTTTGATCATCAGGGTCATTGGCCCAATCTAAATCAGTGAAAACAACCAATGAAGGATCCCCCCTTGAGTTGTACTGTATCTCAAACTAAATTGTACCCTGGACATACCGAAGTACCCTTTTAGCTACTTTCCAATTGATTTTGATGGGATGTTTTTATACTATGCAACAATACCAAAATTAAAGGAAATATCAATAGGAGTATCAAGAAAGTATAAGAGGATACCAACTAACTGATGGTACAAGGTGGCATCAACTTTAGAAGAAGTACAAGTGGCAACAAGTTTGACTCTGGACTGCAAGGGAGAAGGGGATGGTTTCAAATCTTCCATGTAAAAGTGACAAAGAAGGTCACAAGCATAGTTAGACTGGGAAATACAAATTTCTTCCTTGGTTTATAAAACTTGTAGGCCAAGGAAATAGTGCAAATAACATAAGTCAATCATTTCAAATTTCTTCTTAAGGCTGGATTTCACATGGTTGAAAAGTTTAGGATCATTACCAGTGAGGATAAGATCATCAACATAAAGAATAAGGAATATGAGATGGCTTCCTACTTTCTTGGTATAGACATTGGGGTTAGAATGACATTTAAAAAAGCCGGTATAAAGAAGAAAGTTGTCCATTTTTTCATACCAAGCTCGAGGAGCTTTCTTAAGACCATACAACTATTTCTTAAGGTGAAAAACAAGGATAGATTCATTCTAGACATAGTCGAGAGGTTGTTCCATGTAGATTTATTATTGCAAATCTACATGCAATAAGGTGGATTTACCATCCATCTGACAGAAATCCCATTTATGTGAGGTAACAAGGGCAAGAACAAGGAGGATGGAATTCATTTTGGCTATCGGGGAAAAGATTTAATTATAATCAATTTCTTAAACTTGAGAGAATCCTTTTGCAACTAACCATGTCTTATGTTTTTCAACACTTTTATATGATGCACATTTAGTTCTATACACCCATTTACACATGAAAAGTATTATTCCTTTAAAAAGAGGTACACGATCCCAAGTATCGTTTTCCATTAATGAACTATACTCTTCATTCATTGATGTATCTTAATATGGATGAACTAAAGCTTCTGCAAATGTCTCTAGATCAAAAGTCCCTGAAACTTGATCCAAAAGAAAAGAGGCTCACTGAAACTGTGAATGTGTTCAACGTTGATCTAAAGGATCACCAACGATATCACCGACTACTTCTCGTGTTGAAAGGACCCAGATAGGAAGTGGTGGTTCTAGTCCAATTTCATGTTCAATGGAATCATCTGGAGGAACATGAGTAGGCAGAGGTGGATTTTCATCCTCACTGTCATCATATGAAGAAGAAGAAAC
>CBVK0100462842.1:0-12054 GCA_900067695.1 Picea abies
TTCTTGGTGGTGGAGGTCTTTCTCTTGAAGAATATAGCAAAGGATTGGCTTGGTTTTCTTCCCTTGTTGAGAAGGGTTTCCCAGGATACTTCTTGTGTACTTGTGCATGGTGTTTCTTCTTGTGATCTTGACTTTTTGCAACAAAATTATTTATGGTTTAAATAAAATGCTAAAATGGAATGAATTTCATGCTTAAACCTTGCTTATAGAAAAATCAACACACATTGCATTGCATATTTTGATTTGTATTATAAATATTAAACATATTTTTATTTTCAAAAGAAATATTTATTTTTCTGTACCACAATTTCTATAATTTTAAAATTAAATGTAATATGTTTTTTATTTCCTCTTGAATGTGCATGATGTGATGCATAGTATTAATTTTAGTTGCTTCCCTACATGTGCTTATGGAGTGGAGCATGTGGAGGTACATATAATGCCTCCTTCCTTTTTACAGATCTCCCCTTCATCCAAGGAGGCCCTTTGTTAGCTTAGGTGTCCACCTTTTAATTGAGATTTTGATATACATGGAAAAATGCTAAGGAGTAGAACTCTTGTTCCACCATGAGAATTCATTGACATAGTTTGTAGATTCAAGGATTAGGAGGAAGTTTACAAGAGAATAAAACTCTTATAATGATTAAGGAGTCACCAATCACTATGACATTACCAACTCCTTTGTTTGTTACGATGGTTAGGCCTTTGTATATAGCTAAAGCCTCTATTTTATTATTTGTGGTGGTGCCTAGTCCCCAAGCATATTACACTACTTTGTTTCCTTTAGGACGGTAAACAACCCCTCCTTGCCACACTTTCCATCCCTCGTAAATTTCTCAAGTTAAGCAAGGATAAAGTCCCTATTGTCACTTTCAATACAAATAGCCACTACAAACTCAAAAGAGGCTGGGCTATAGATTCTGAGACTTGACATAGCCATTAGAACACAAAAGAAGAACAAATTAATAATATCAATAATCTTAAATCTTACATCTATGAAGTTTAAGAATTAGATAGGGAATGATAACGGGATCATTAATAAAAGGAAGTAGAAATATTACAAAGGTTTTATCAATCCTAATTTGGTTGATCAAAACTATTTTTCAAATACTATAAGTTTAAAAACAAAAAATGAGTATTACTAAAATCACAACCAATGCTCAAAACTTCCATAATGACATCGTTATGTTGGCTAACCCAAGTACACCTTGGAATGAGTGAATTTTTAAAATTTGTAATACAAATAAAACTAAGGATAAACTTTATTTCCTTTTAACACATCCTACCCTAAAAATACACAAGATAAGTTTAATAACCTTCGTACTTTTATTTCCATCATACATATCATACATAGATATAAAAATAAAATTTAAAAGAATATTTAATTTTATTCCCTTTATTTACTCCATAAACTTTTTAATCTTAAAAAACCATAAATATCATTATAATATTTATAATTTTTCTTGGGATTTCTTGAAATAGTTTTAAGATCTTAAAATCTCCATGTTCTCTATCTTTTTTAGTAGTAATAGTTATCATTTTATTTTAAAAATATTGTGGAAAACCATAAAACTTTAATAAAAAATAAGATAAAAGGTCGAAGTTAGATTTCCAAAATATAATATTGGAAGTTTCTTATCCTAGAAGGTTGTTTGTGCTTGTTCTAGCTTATAACATCCTGATAAATATATTATTGATTAAGCAAATATGTAGTGCAACAAAACATAAGTTAGTAGAAAAGAAAAAAGATTAGCTTCTATGGTTAGGTTGGATTTTAGCATGTGCTTGGTCCCTTGATGCATATTTAACATCTTCTAAGCTTTGCTTTTCCTCCATTATGGCTGTAACTGGAAGCTTTTTGCACTTTATTCTGGTTATGGAGTGTGTAATAATAGTGGTCCCATGAGCTCCTTGGTGGTTGATTGGAGGCCACAAGAAGAAGGATCCACTATAAGACAAGCCAAGGGGGAGGAATTATTGACGAGGGGATGCCTTAGTGGGCTACAATTTGGCCAACCAACTCTTGAATTGAGCTTAGTTGCAAAGATAATTCCAAATTCTTCTGACGTTGAATACCCATATGTGCATCGACCTCCTTTTGCCACTCATTGATTTCCACCGTGTATCTAGTGGTGTCCACCATGTAAGAATCCCTAACGCCATTATTTTTGCACTTGTTGTTCATATTTCATCTTCTAGTGATCTCATCAAATTGAATTATTCATGACGCTACACTGTGCTTTGACAATGTCCCCAACACACCGCTTGACCCTGTGCTTAACTTCTATTAGTTCACAAAGAACATAATAACCATTTCGACAATGACAATGCACCATGACTACCTCTTCTTTAGACTAGATCAAACTCGAGCCAATGTACAAGAGTCCCACTTGTAAAGGAAAATGAATAGGGTGTAGGTAACTTCAACAAAGAAAGGGGATAAGGTAAATCCTTTTGGCGTGATTTCGACATTGAACATCATAATGATGAAAATCCAAACCCTGAAGCAATGCATATTAACCACACCAATTGGCATAATAAACCCACATGCAGTGTCCTTCACTCGCTTGATTATACTCTTCATAAAAGCTTGCATAGATGAAGGGAAGGAGCGAGAGACTATGGGGCACCAATGATCCGTCTTGCATTCAATTTTGACTTGCATTATATACAAAGTAAGAGAGAGACACGTGTTCATTATTATTTCAAACTATGTCATGTGGTGAGTTGGGACATATGCTCCCCTCATTTATTTGACAAAAACCCAATGGGAGCATAAATTCCTTGTTTGCTAGTGAATCTGCAAGCGCATTTTGTTTGCACAATACATGATACAAGTCAATATTTTCAAAATCCTTTCCTCGAGAAGGATCCTTTGCACCAATCGTGAAAGAACAGGTTGGATTGAAAAATTTTGCATTAAACAACTCTTAAGATGAGAGCTGCATCTTCTACCACCATTGTCGATCAAATCATTTAATCCTTGAGGATTAGTAGTCCTTTATTCCATACTAAAGATTTTACTTCATTATTTGTTGAGAGCATTTACTTTATTATTTGTTGAGAGCATAAGATCCCAAACAAATTCTATTTTCACATTTTGTAATATCCCTAAATCAACAGACCAGAAAATAGGTCTCGACTGTAGATTCTTTTCTGCTGGAACATATACACTTTGGGTTTCTAGATGCGTTTAGTAACTCTGTCTTAACATGCGTGGTGATTTTGCATGTGGTTTCGGGTAGAACAATTATTTAATAATACATATAATTAAATATGCAATAACTAAAGAGCACATAACAATTGCAATCAATGTATTATGAAATAGGACAAAGTACAATACCACATGTGGTGAAATAAACTGAATCTCTCGGCTAGATCAGAGCTAGATGGATCTTAGCCGGAATACAATAATGAAACTAAAGCAATAATACCCAGAACTAGAAGAATGATGCAGCATCAATGGATGAGCGATATGAACTGCTGCATGCTACAACAACTCACACGACAATTGCTCCAAGACTGGAATGTTCGTCCTGGTGGCTAAACTCCTTAGATCAACTTGAAATCTGTCCCAAACAATGCGTCCTGACCTCCAACACCCTCTCAATGTCTGTCGGACTGAAGATCGACCCTCTAGTGATTTGTATGAACCCTAGATGGGATCCCCTGGGGGGTTGTGCCCCTCCTTTGGCCAACTGCTATGCCCTAGAATGGATGAGCGATATGAACTGCTGCATGCTACAACAACTCACACGACAATTGCTCCAAGACTGGAATGTTCGTCCTGGTGGCTAAACTCCTTAGATCAACTTGAAATCTGTCCCAAACAATGCGTCCTGACCTCCAACACCCTCTCAATGTCTGTCGGACTGAAGATCGACCCTCTAGTGATTTGTATGAACCCTAGATGGGATCCCCTGGGGGGTTGTGCCCCTCCTTTGGCCAACTGCTATGCCCTAGTGATTCCACTATCGGAATCTGGTTGTATGTGTCTCAAACTGAGTACCCTAGTATCCTTTGTAATGGGTCAGAAGGGTTTCCCCGGATCTGGTTCGGTGAACTCTCTGGAACCATGTATCTGTCTCCCTAAGTGTTGCACCCTCACTAGCCAACTACTGCACCCTAGGTGATTCTTCGGTCAAAATCTGGCGAGTAATGTCTCAAAAGGTGCACCCTGCCTTCCTCTCAACTAGGTCGGAAGGGAATCTCTGAATTCTCCCTGGCTGGGACAAGATAAACCTCTGTGTCTCCTCAACTCCCATGCCCTCAATCTGGATAAGTGCGCCCTAGCTGCCTGAACCTGTATAACTGCCACTGTAAATCGATGGAAGATCTGAATGATCTCCCCGGTGACTAGGGTGTGTCCTCTGAATTCTCCCTGGCTGGGACAAGATAAACCTCTGTGTCTCCTCAACTCCCATGCCCTCAATCTGGATAAGTGCGCCCTAGCTGCCTGAACCTGTATAACTGCCACTGTAAATCGATGGAAGATCTGAATGATCTCCCCGGTGACTAGGGTGTGTCTCTCAACACCAAAATCAACCTCTGGGTGTCTTCTTCTTAGAATCCACAGTCCCCGCTGATTTACCTGAACTGGTGTATTCTCCTCAGAGCTCAAACTATCAAATCATAAGATGTATAATGAAGAATTAGGTCGCTTTTCTCTTCATACACTCCTCCAAAAGCCTAATTCGTTGTTGACCTCTATTTTTAGCTCCATCACTTATGCGCCCCTCTATTTTTGGCTTAAATCACTAAAAGAACGCTTTTACACACTTTTCACTTAATGTCACTTTCGAATTATAAAGTTCTCTAGTGAAATGACATTAAATGACCCTGTTTTCCCCTATTACTCCCTTGCTATAGTCTAATGCGGATGTTTAGACTACTTAGCGCTCCTCTCAAAAAAGAACATTACACATTTCCTTTGAGATCTAAAATAACCCCACACCTACCACCCTCATTCCTTTCTAAATGTTAATATTAATTATAACTTTTAGTTACAATTTTTAAAACACATTAGCATAAATTTCAATTAAAGATTTTCTTATTATTATTATAAAAATATATATAATACATTGATTTATTTTCAATTTAATTTTATTATTATTATAAAAATATATAATACATTGATTTATTTTCAATTTAATTTAATAAATTTACCACACCCTTACTTTTGACTTCTTCATTATTAATTTAATTGGTGAAACCATTTATGAAGATATACACTCTACTTGTTTAAGTATATTTCCAAGATTGGCCAGTCTCTGGGTCAATTTGTTACGGGGTAGGAGGAGTTCGCCGTAAACCTCTGCCTTCTGCTTCAAAATATGTTATACGTGGTTACATTCAAAGTATTTTAGAACTTCAGCAGACAGATAAATGAGTGAGATGAATTAGTGGTTTGCGAGAAGGATGGCATTCGTTCATTGATTGTCTTTTCCAACGATTGATTCTCTGTTTCCAGCGATGGCGGAACCACCATTATCATCGACATCACAGGGGATTGGGAGTAGGAATGCGCGCCTTGTGGCATACTGCGTTCTGCTACTCCTACTCGTAGACAGTCTGTTAACTTGTGCCATTATTGCATATGTTCCATGTAAATTCCGCACCCCCCACCCCTTTCATTGTCTTCTCTGCTACATTTTAATTTCCATGTCTTTAGACTTCCATCTAAGTTTAACCCAGACGTTCGTGTTTTTCCAGATACTAAGATCGATTGGGATGCCTACATGTCACAGGTAAGTACAGTCATAGATATAGAAATGGACATTGCACATTCTTCGTCTTTGTTTATGATGGATTTATAAGCAAACAAATATTGATTGTCGGCGTGCGAGGTATTTGACATGAACGAAGTTGAGGTTGAATCTGTTTCATTTGTGGTGGTGTTGAGTAAGGGCAGGTGAGGGGCTTCATAGGAGGGGAGAGGAATTATGCAGAACTGAGAGGGGACACAGGACCTTTAGTTTACCCTGCAGGGTTCCTCTATTTTTACACGGCCGTTCAGTTTCTCACAGGGGGTGCAGTCTTCCCCGCCCAGGTACATTTTTTCCTGCATAACATATATTTATTTGTACTTTTATTTTAAGTGAGAGAATTCATGATCATCCATCCGAAATAATTATTTTTATTTTCGGATGATGAAAAGGGAGTAAATCTAAATCTGAAAACCAGCTTTGGCCTGTCGCATTGGATCGGATCGAAATGAAAACACTTTAGTAGTATTAGTAATTAATGTTCATCCCAGGGACTTTCTGACTTCATTAGGAGCACCATTGGGGTCAAACAGGGATGTCCCATCTCGCCGGCCTTATTTGGGTTCTACATTGAGGAGGCACATGGCAAGGAGCACACACATATTGATGACTTGGAAGCACACCTCAAGGAGCAAACACATACAGACCATGGTTACCTTTTACACCACGTTTTGATTGTACTACTCTTGTGTACAGGTGGTGTGGTCCTTTGGGCGTTCTCCCCTCAAGGCCCATAGAGTTAGTTTGATGCCCTTGACACTTCTTGTGGTCGCACAGAGTTGGTGGTGAACCTCAAAAAAACTAATGTTATGATATTTAATACTTGTAAGAACGCTTTGTCAGACTTCCACTTCCTTTTTAGAAGGGGTGAGGTAGAAATCACTATAGCTTATACTTACTTAGGGGTCCAATTCTAGGTTCTTAGAAGAGTTTGCTTGATGCCCTCCTCAGTTTTTGTGATCATAGACAGTTGGTGGTGAACTTTGGAAAAACTAAGGTTATGATATTTAATACTTCTAAGAACACTCTATCAAGGTTCCAATTCTTCTTTAGAGGGGGTGAGGTGGAAATCGCTATAGTTGTGATCATAGACAGTTGGTGGTGAACTTTGGAAAAACTAAGGTTATGATATTTAATACTTCTAAGAACACTCTATCAAGGTTCCAATTCTTCTTTAGAGGGGGTGAGGTGGAAATCGCTATAGTTTCTACTTACTTAGGGGTCCAATTCATGGGTCCTAGATTCATCCTATGTCTATCTTCCTAACCTTGACTCAACAAGGGGTACATGTCTATCTTTGTGCTTGAGTGCCGATGTTTCCATATGCACTTTTCAAGACATTCTCTTGAAGATGCATCTCTTTGACACGATCTTCAAACCTATTGTACTTTATGGCACTGAAGCTTAGGGGCTAGTCCGTTACAATTTGATTTAGCCTGTGTAGAGAGAGTCGTGTTATCACCTAATCTAGCACTTGTGCAAATTCTTCAGAAGGTGCTCAACCAGTGTAACATATGAAAGTTTGCCACTGTCACCTAAGCAAGTACTTCCCTCGTTTTAGTGAAGGATAAGGATCCAACACAAGGGAGACTTCCCTAGCAACCTCAAGGGATCCTATAGCAAGCTAAGGCAAGTCTACAACCCCCTATATTAGTTGCTTGATAGGCTAGGTCAAGGTTTAGGGTTAGGTCAAAGTAAATTAGGTGAAGCAAGTTGAATGTCCGTGTGTGAGGGGTGTGCCTAAGACAATCAATGATGTTTATTGAGCTAGAAAAGTAAATTAAATGCCCCGAAACACTAGCTATCAAAAGAAAAATGAACTGAAAATAAACTTGAATGATAGATAAGATATATGAGCAAATAACAAGTTTATAACAACAGTAAATAATCAGCTCTAAAATCAACAAGAAGATTATGGAAAGTATGCCAAATACCAAGTAGAAGACTTATAAACCATTAACCATTAATTGTATGAGAGAAGACCATGAAACTATGTTAATTAAATGCAATATGACAAGCCCTAATGGCTGAAAATGCAATTATTGCAGCAACGACTATGTTAGATAATTATTCCACACAATAGATGCAAGATGTTAAGACTAAGAATGATGGTAAATGAAGATGCAAATGCAATTAGTCCTAAGCTAACACAAGTCATTGGGGGAGAGAGAGACTAAACTAGGGTTTTATATCACTTGGAGCAAGAGAAAGACTAGCGCCATTTTCAAATCCCTTGGGCATATGGAGTCAATGCAACAACCTCAATGGAGGCTGAAAGCAAGAGAAGACTTGAAGATCAAAACCCTAAGATTATACCATCATAAACCTAGGCTTATTCTTCTAGGAGGAAACCCTAAAGTTTATACAATCATAAACCCTAGGTGTTGTCCTACTTCTATGGCGTCTAGCAAGGAAATCAAGTGGAAAGAAGTTAAACCCTAGATTTCAACTAATAAGGACAAGGCTAGGGGCATATATGATCATAATTCCTATCTTGACCTTATTTGCTTCAACAAAATTAAGGTGGACAAAACAAGGGAAGGGGATAAACAATATTAATCCTTCCTTAGGGTTTCTTAACAAAATCAATCAAGGATACTAGATAACATGCAACTATTAACCATCTAATAGAGCATCCACCAAAATATACCAAGAAGAAACACTTAAACTTGGAAAGAACACTTACTATGCCAAGTCGCCATGCATGAGGAAACCCTAATTTCATGAAATCATCCACCAAAACAAGAAAAGCATCCACAAGACTATCCTCCAAGAGGTTCGCACAAGTACTCCATGATGAAAAAGAAGAGAAGAGAGCTATAGAAGTGATTCTCCACAAGTGGCGAGTTATCATTTTACAAGGAGGGAGCGCTAGCCTCTTTATATGAGGCAACCTTAGCGCTATATCCCTCAAAAAGCCCTAAAAACATAAAATGTCCATGATACAAGGTGGATAGGTCATGGCCGACCCCCAAAATAGCCTCAAATAATAATAAGACATGCTAATACACCAAAATGTCCCCTCAAATATCACACGTGTGAGTGCAAGATGTTAGAAATAATGGATGTGCTCGTTCAACCATAGACAATATAACAATATTGTCACCCAACCATAGGCCGAAGCCACGCTACTACCCAGACTTGCGCACTTGCCCAGTTTCTACAGTGCGCACTTCTTCCCAGTTGAAATTTCGAGCTGTGTATGCCAAATGAGGTCTGGCTACTTATATTTATACTGTTTTTCCTGAGTTGTTTGGGCCGACTTCTCATTCTGGAGGCTAAATACTTAATATTAAATATTTCCTTGAGCCGACTTGTCTTCTAGGGTTATGTTCAATGCTTTAGGGTTTCTTCTTGCTTCCCAGAATATTCTATTCTTGTCAGGGTTACACGTGGAGGTAAATACTTCCCGCAACTACCATAATATCAACACTCCCTCCTAGCTAGGGAGGTATGGGTTACACGTGGAGGTAAATCCCTCCCGCAACTACCATAATATCAACACAAGATGCTCCAACAAAGGTGATGTCATGCTTTAAAAGGGCGCAAGAGCCTCTAAAGGCCACGTTTCATCATCAAAAGGTGCAAAGCACGGTTAAAGGTCACACCTCCTCATCAAAGGTCATGTTTCATCATCAAAGGAATTGAACCCTTCATTAAAATGGATGCCCTAGTGGTATGGTCAACCCCACCATCATCAAACCATCATAGCGTATGACGTCATCATTAACATGGTCAACGTCCAAGGTGGAAAAGGTCAACGTCCAAGGTGAAAGGAGGGTCCATCATCTCTCCAAGGGGTGTCCAATCATCTCCAAGTGCAACGTCCTCAAATCAAAGTCTGATGTGGCTCCGGGGTGCATTGTCCAAGGTGTAGGCTTCTTGCCCATCTGATAGCCAATCTGACCATATCTTCAATATCCGAGCTTATCTATCCATCGTCCAAGGTCGAGGAGGTGGGGTAAGGTGTCCCAAGGTGTGTCTAGTCATCATATGGTCCAATGCTCTGCATCAAGTGTGCAACGTCCTGTGTATAGTGCACAACATCTTGGGCATCATCATGAGAACGTCCTCCAAAGGACCATGTCAAGTGCACCATGGTCAAGCAAAGTCCACAAAATTAGGTAAGATCCACAATCACGAGATACAATAGTCATTAGAATCATACAAAGTAAGCTATCATTTAGTACAAAAGCCAAATAAGCAATTCACATTAGGTATCTTCTTCAAACTTCACATTAGCTCAAGACTTTATGCAATTTGACACGTTTAGGTATGGGACGACCATCAAAAGACTCTATTATGTGAGCCAGTACCTAGGTAGAGGGATAGTTCTTGGAAAACCCATCAAAGTTTAAGTATGGTGAATGAAAATGTCTCAGGGTTACTTCATGGTGATGGAGTCGTTGACATGCAAGGTACCATGCTTGGTTCATTTCCATGATCGTCTTTGAAGAGGGAGCTCTTGTTGCTTGAGATACCTTTTCCTCGACATTGTTTGTATTCCAAACCCCTTTTCTTGCCTTTTGATATTCATTTTATGCATTGCAAGTCCCCCTTTCAGGTTTCAAGCGCTTTATTCTTTTTTTTCTTTTCTTACTAGGATTAAGTCCTTTTAATTGATATGCATTCAATGCATTAGGACTAGGGCCGATCGCCTCATAATGAGGTGATAGAGCTCAAGCTGACCTTTGGTTTTTGAAGTTGGTCATTCATTATCCCATCATTTCTTCTTTCTTTTACAACATTCTTTCTTTTTTTTTATTCATTTTTTCTAATTGTTGCAACAACCTCGACATTCTAGCCCTTCTTCTCATAAGAGGATGAACCACGAGCCTTTTTGTGTACGTGTAACAACCATTACCAAAGTTTAGTACATTACGGAAGGCCCCAGGATGGAAAGTGTTAAGTATGAGAGGGAACATAATGTTACCCTTATCAAAGCCTCCCAATTGTACCCCTGTTCCCCAAGAGTGAAAACACTAGACTAGGATACAAGTAATGGCCACCAAGGTGAAAACAGGCAAAAAACATAACTTCCAAGCTTATGATTCATTATCTGACTTCAACCCATGATCCTCACCTTATAATGTGTTGGACCACCATCATTTGATGAACTATGTTGATTAGGTGTGATAAGCTGAGCTGAATGAGGAGGGAGGCATCTGAGGGGTTGCTGCCTGTAGAGAATGCTGATCATCATCATCAGTGGGATCACTGTCTTCATTGCGGGCCATCAAACATGATCTCCTCTAGTTACCCCTAGGTGATAGGGGTTAACAAGTCCAATCTGCCAATCTCCAACGTATGATCCATTGCAAATGGGTTGCCTTGTAGGCCATTTTATAGGCCGAGTTTGGCGCCTACCCCTTGTGCCTCGAGAGCACTTTTAGGCTTGTTTGTTTTTTATCATAGTATATGCACCTTGGTGATTTAGCTATAGGACGAGAAAGATACCCTATTTGGCCTTTTGTTCTTCAAAGGAGATTGTCTTCATTGACTAAACAAGGTAGGGGCAGTGCTGGTTTTCGAGGGCTTTTTCCCTCCTCCAATCCATCGACATTTCTTTTAGCACCTCCCTCCTTTTAGATTCTCTTTGGATGCCCCTAGCCACCTCCTCCCTCCTAGAGGGGAAATTAATAACGTGGTTAGAGAAGATATATTGACAGTGTATTTAGGTTACTTAGATCTCCCCCGCCAAAAAGGCTCTTGACACTAAGATGGCCTTCTATTATGAGCCCTTTCAGCATTTGAAGGATGACCTCATTGTCCTTCTTGACTATATTTGGTATCATGGACCTCAAGTTCCTCCTAAGATCACTCCACTAGGCCCTCTCAGCCTCAAGCACTCCCCATAGGATAGCATTAGGATTAGCATTGGTACTTTCAAAGTGATTGATAGGGAAGGCGATGGTTCTACTCCCTCGTCTACATCTAACTCTATATCTTGTGTTGAGTAGTGCTTCTCTCTTTCTAGGGTTTACTCTCTTGGTTCACCCTTTCCTACTCATTTGTCTTTCATTTTACCTTGTATCTCTTTATCTTTAAGCTTTTAGGAGTAGCCTTGGCACTCCCACATTATGTTTGTGACTTGTTGTATTTTCTAGTTCCATTGACGTACTCTTTTGGTCACCTGTGGACATTGGTAAAATTATCTTATCTATCTTATCTTCTCTTGCATGAGGATTGATAGCTCCATTCGATAGATACTCTAGAGATTGAGGTATTTGATTTTTATATGCACTGTTATCCCCGATTTCTAGGGATAACTAGGAGATCATGTCTCGAG
>CBVK0100462843.1:0-12054 GCA_900067695.1 Picea abies
TTGGGGAATAACGCGTGAGGATAAGGGCCCAAGGTGCTGAGGGAAACAACCAATAATTTTGCCACCTGTATTGTGGCATGGGAAATAATTTGCCGAGCATTGCAACACGAATAGTGGAGGAGGGAGAAGTTCTCTGTCTGAAATTAAGGAAACGGAATATTGAGGGGAATCCATAGAGCACAAGGGATAACTCACCCAGAGAGAATACCCTCGCTGGAAAGAAGCAAGAAAACAATGCCGGGGTGATCTCTGAATGAAAGCAATCAGAATAATAAGAAGGGCGAGTGATGAGAACGAACTGCTGGGTAAAAAAGAAGAGTTTAACTCCGGGTAAAACACTGAGGGTGGAGCAATCTCCTGGATTCTCCTGGTGAAAACGTAGAGAAAAAAATCATTGAAGGAAAGAAATAATGTTTAAACAGAAGCGAATCCCTAGGCTCCAAATTCGTTTATGGTATCGCTACATGAAAGGAGCTCCAAATTCATTAATGGGATCGCTATAGGACAGGAAACAATGTTTAGACAGAAGCGAATTCCAAGCTCCAAATCCGTTAATGGGATGTCTACAGGAAAGGAAACAATGTTTAGACAGAAGCGAATTCCAAGCTCCAAATTAGTTAATGGGATCGCTATAGGAAAGGAAACAATGTTTGGAAAAAAGTGAATTCCAAGCTCCAAATTCGTTAATGGGATCGCTACATGAAAGGAAACAACATTTAGAGAGAAGCGAAATACGTAGGAACCACTCGCCTAACAATGGCGCCCTCCCAAGAAAGGAAAAAAATGAAGGAACCACTCGCCTAACAATGGCGCCCTCCCAAGAAAGGAAAAAAATGAAATTTCATCCAGATGAAAACACAGGAAAACGTGCCTAACCATGGTGCCCTCTCCTACAAGGGAAAACTAAGCTTGCCAGAAGAAAACACAACAATTATTGTCCCCTGTCATGAGTTTAAAATCACTCTATCCATCCCAGCACTGATTCCCTCCACGCTCTAATCTCAAGCAGAGTCTCCTCAACAACCTCTTCGACAAGAAAGGTTTCCTCCCAGGAATCTACCACAATTCCAGACCTTCAGTGATCAATCGGGCAATGGACCTAAATTCTATGAGAAGGGGATGCCCTTGAGATAGTCTACACTGAGTGAATTACGGGGCAACATAAGGGTGTACCAAGACTAAGGTGGCTCCGTTCAGACTGTAAAAGAACCCTAGCCGAATAAGGTAGCTAAAATCATAGGTATGTGGTGGAACACCATAGTGTAAATCAAATTTTGTGATGCATCTAAGGGCAGCGAGTTAGGAATCAATCTGGTGCATACACCTACCCTTACCCACCTAAATTCCTTACGCAAATCGAAAGGAAAAGTTGAGCCTCAGAAATCAATACAAGTTGGGACAAAGAGACAATTTTAAACACGAATTTAGCGAATTTAGATTACTTAGTTGAGAAAAATCAATGGAAGGGATTATCAGAAACCTCCTCTAGAATTCATAAAACCTCAAGGAGCTGACCTCCTTGATCTCAAACTTCCCAGTTAACACAAAAATAAATAGATTATGCTATTTTAAATACAATGCAAATACAAAATTAAATACTTACTATAACCGACGAGAGAAATCGAAGATGCTTCCCCATGCTTGCGCTATGTCCCGCTCCCCGCTTGCTAACCATGAATACCTCACCGTTACCTCCCATCCAACGTTACGGGTACTCTTCTCCCCCTTATCCCCAAGAGCCGCAAGGGTCCACACACATAAACCAGAGAAAAATCTAGCTCCCAGCTCGCCTCGCAAGGTCGAGTTACCACTCCTATCTGAGCTGGGCATCCCAATTCCCACAAGAAAAATTAGTTAAGAAAAATATTGGCAGTGTAACCTTATGCCTACCAGTCATCCCTCATTCTCCTCCTCCTCCATTTCTTTTATAGAGTTCTCTTAGTGACTAGTTTCCCAAATGCACATTGATTTCTTTTTATTAAATTTTTAATTAGGAAAATTCTCCCCCATACACTTGTCACCCGATCCCTTAGTTGCATCAGAATCTTATTTTATTTATTAAATTAAATTGCCAATTTCCTTTAGCTACCTAAAAGCGTTCCTAAAAACGCTCCTTGATGTCCCTTTATTCCCTCACATTCCCTTAATGACAAACGCCTTCCTTAAAGCTTAGTTGATTTTATTTTAGGAAAGTTCTCTATACTATATTCCTTCTATGTTCCACATCCCTTTTAGCAATTAATTTCCTCTTTTTGTCTAAGTTCGAAATTAGCAAGTTTTGCACGTAAACAACAATTAATCATTTTTAATAATTAATCCTCCTCTAATTTTTAAATTTAATTTTTACCCCCACTTTTCTTCAATCCCCCCTTTATTACTTTCTCAGTTAATTTTTAGTTCTTAGGTCCTATTTAGACCTAGGATTTGAATTCAACTAGGCTCAACAAACCTTGTTTTTAAGGGAAATTTTATAATTTAAACTTTACTCATACTACATTTATTTTAAAGTTGACCAAGTCAAAATGGCACATTGTTTTCTAGGTACCTAGGTTCATTGACTCACCAATGTTAAAACCTTTACGTGCCCTTAAAGATGCACTACGTGCTCCAAGGGTGCTATTCACCTTCATTCATGTTTCATTTATGCGACGTGCCCTTCAAGACACACTACGTGCTCCAAGGGTCCCACTCGCCTTCATCCATGTTTCATTTATGCAACGTGCACTTCAAGACGCACTACGTGCTCCAAGGGTTCCACTCACCTTTTGACAGATTTTGGTAGATGTCTAACCCTTGGAGTCAAAACTCCGTCAGGCGACCTTGTGGGAGACTAAGGGCCTCTAAGGAATAAGGACCCTGCCTTATTGCACACCCCTTAGAATATTCATGAGCGACTGTTGGTAGATGTCTAACCCTTGGAGTCAAAACTCCGTCAGGCGACCTTGTGGGAGACTAAGGGCCTCTAAGGAATAAGGACCCTGCCTTATTGCACACCCCTTAGAATATTCATGAGTGACTGTTTCGGTCTTCCCTCACCATATCATGGATCTTTCGAACTAGGTAATTGTTAACCTACAGTTCAATCCACAGTGGGAGTGCTATTAGGATATGGTTGAATACTACCACACATCTCCCTCAATATCTCTGGTTATCATGCATGGCCCCTTTAGTCCAAATGTGAGTTTGATTAGCAAAAAATCGTTAGCCTGTATCCATCAATGAAACATGTCAACTATCCATAAATAACATCATAATATACCATGTCATATGTCACATATGAAATAACATAAATACTCAAACCATATACAGACCACTACCTGACTCGATCCAGATTCCAAGGAGGTCCGTTAATTCCATTAGTATCCTCAATATGTCAAGAGTCATACACACTCATTAGAAACCAATCAATAGAACTTTTCTATACATAATAACATAACATGACATCATAATCCATAGTCTCATCATCATAATCCATAAGCGAAGTAGTCTATCACATAATGAACCGGATCACTTGCACGTAATTGTCCTCAAAGAAAAGGTACATCAGTTGTGTGCAAGAATGGGATGTTACATACACCCCCTCTTGTTTTAAACTTCGTCCCAAAGTTTCACAGTATACAAGTGCATAAATAAAGTATCTAACAATATCTAAATGTGTAGCTATCAACAAAATGGGAATTGTTGATGCATAACATATGTGTCCTCCTAGGTAGTCGAGTGTGGACTATAATCATCCCACTGGTCCTTGACCTAATAGACAGCCCATTGCCATAGTTGTCAAATGCGAGGTTCCATAATGTGTATTAGCTCTGGCATGAGCGCATCGTCTCCCAACATCCGCCAAGAACTCAAGTCAATTAGATGCATAGGATCACTGACCTAAAGTCACACATAGATACAAGATAAAATCATGCATATGCCTCAAAGAATGAGGCACGACTAGCCATCAGGCCCTTCACAAATATGGTCAGATGATGCTCATCAGCAAAACCCTTCTGTCGATCTTGCGTTTCTTCCCAACCTTTTTCTTATCGTTTGTACTTGTTCTTTCATTCCCTAGATCGCTTTTGCTACTACCAGGACCCCATCCTTGAGTATATCCCATCTCCAAGGGATCTGACATGAGCGCCCATAGAGAAACTCAATGGTGCCATATTAATGGTACCTTTATGGTTGTTCTTACACGCAAAGTCAACCAACAACAAGAACTATTCCCAATGTTTCTCTTTGTCCAACACACACATACGTAGCACAAACTTCCAAATTTGGTTGGTTGCTTCGGTCAGCCTGTCTATCTCAGGGGCATGATGTACTAAATTTTAGTGGTGTTCCAAAGGCCTCTTGGGAAACTCTCCCAAAATTTTCATGTAAACACCGATCCCCTTATCGAATATGAATCTCTTGGTACATCTGCCGGTCTCAAAATCTTGTTCATATAAAATCTAGCTATACCTAGTGCCTGATTCATCCTACGCATAGGGAAAAAATGTGAACTCTTGGTCAAAGTGTCAACTATCATGAAAATTGAGTCATTCCTTGCCCTCAACAAAAATTTCCCAATGAATTCCATCGAAATGAACTCCCATTTTGATTTTGGAATAGCATGTGGTCGTATAAATCTTGTCGAATGTCTATGTTCAACCTTCACCTGCCGACCTTCTAGATGTATTGCCACACAGCTGACGATGCCCACATTTGTCCCTTCCAGAAAAATAAGGGCTTAAGGTTTGTCCTCATCTTCATTACTCCTAGATGAGCCATGTACACTGCTCTATGACCTTCATATAAGATAAACAATTCTTAATTTTTCTTTGGGAGGTAAGTAAATTTGGTTATTATATTTCAATGATCCATCATTTTCCATAGTATATCCCTCAATTTTGGTACCAACATGGTGTCTTGTCCAATAAAATTCCTTAACCTATTTATACCAGTAATCATCGCGCTGTATTTAGAATCATTTCATGAAGATTTGTCTGAAGAGGCACCACTGACAATATGCATGGTCTCTGACTTAATGCATCCACAAATCTATTCTCGGTTCCTTTTATGACGTTAATCTCAAAATCATACTCGCTAAGCAGTTCTGACCAACACCTTTGTTGTGTGTTCAATTTTCTTTTTTTTCGAAATTACGTCCAATCAGGTAGTGTCCCCACACTCTCAGGGTTTATACAATGCCTAATAAATACATGTCATGCATCGCATATTTCTCATGATTCCTCAACTTTCTCAAGATGTAAGTAATCACTTGACCATCTAGCATAAAGAATCTACCTAATCCTTCCTTGGATGTGTCTCTGCATACCAAGAACTCCTCGTCCATGTTAAGGAATTTTAGTATCAGCATTGTCTTTAATAGATCCTTGATCCTTTGAAATGATTTTATGCATTTCTCGAACCCAACCACTTCAGGTTTTTCTTTTGCAACTCCATATTCAGATTTTCTATCTACACAAAACCCCCGTAGAACCATCAATAATATCCCTCTAAATCCATGAAGCTATGTACTTCTGGGACCTTCGTCGGCCCAAGCCATTCCATAAAATCCTCTACATTTGTTGGATCCACAGCGATACCTTCTTCGGACATGACATGTCCTAAATAATGAATCTTTGTTTGATAAAAAGAGAATTTAGATAGTTTCCCAAATAATTTTTTATCTCATATACATTGTAGTATCAGGAGAAAATGTTTTTCATGTTCTTACATCTTCCAAGAATATATCAAAATATCATCAAGGAATGCTTGACGATAGTCAATGCAGTGTCTCCACAACCCATCCTTCTTTCGTATGAAAATATGGCACAACACCCTCTGCCTCAGGAGGTTTTGTGTGACCTCCCAGTCTTAGGATCGTTCCTGAATTCTTCCTCGAGCCGAAGTGACTCCCTTGAGTCCCTATCGGAATCCCAAGAATCCAATCCACAGGTCCTTCATGAAAAATCCATTGGCACAAGCAATGCACTAGGCGTGAGTCTTCGCTTCCGCACGACCACCAGACGTGACCATGACCCTTTTCGAAAAGGGATTTCGGGTTTCGCGATTTTGGGAGTTTTGATGTCGAGTTTCTTGACCCTTCGATTCCCCGAACTCTGAAATGACGAAATGTCGAAATTTCGGTCTATGTGATTTCATCCTCCGTGACCACAGCCCTTCTCCACATCCACGTCACGTTTCGTGACTTATATATTTCTAACACCAAGCGCCCCAACTCCTCTTCTTCAAAACTTCTAGAAAGCCAAAACCCAAACTTTCGAAATGTATGACCGTAGTCCCACTCCAACAACACGTCATTTTCGGGACTTCGGGGTTTCCAACGCCGAAGTGCCTAGTTTTTTGTCCTCGGGATGGCCAAAAAGCCAAATCTTGAAATGCCAATATGGTTGACCCTATTCTATAGCCCAACACTATTCCTCCATCTACTTTTAGGTTTTCACATTTCGGGATTTTGTGATTACGGCTATAACAACTCCCTGCCCCTTCGAGCTCCCAGTATCCGAAATACCGAAGTACCAAACCCCAAGACATTGGTCTTCCACTCCAAACTAGGATCAATGGCTCATAGCCTCGATTGATCTGATGGCTTGTGTATTTTCAGAATTTCATGAGTCAAGAGTTTCAAACTCTTACCCTTTGCATTCCCGGCCACACCTCTCCCTCAATATCTTTGGTTGTCATGCGTGACCCCTTTACTCCAAATGTGAGTCTGGTTAGCAAGCTATCGTTAGCCTGCATCCATCAACGAAACATGTTAGCGATCCAATAATCAACATCATAATATACCAATCATATGTCACATATGCAATAACAGAAATACACAAACCATAAATAGTCCACTCCCTGACTCGATCCAGAGTCCAAGGAGGTCCATTGATGCCTTCGACATCCTTAATCGTCAAGAGTCCTGCACACTCAGGAGAACATAGTCAATAACACCTGTTGATATAATATAATCAAATAACATATCATCATATCCACAACATCATCATAATCCATAAGTGAAAAAATCAATCATATAAGGAACCGGATCACTTGCACGCAAGTTTCCTCAAAGAATAATTCCAATCAGGTGTGTGCAAGAGCAGGATGTTATAGACTTCCTTTCAAATCTATTTCACCCCTTATTTCTATATTGGGCCTCCTCTTTCATGAGTCACTTGACTTGCCTCTTTATATTTAGATCATCCCAATACTCAAATTAGGTTGTGTATTTACTTCCATCTATTTATTTTTCTCTAGATCTAGAAATTGTCCCTTAATTACAAATTGGGGCCCCAATTATTTACCTATGAATTTGATTTTTCTTTTAAATTTCAAGTTCATGTTTTATATCTTCTTCCTCAAGGATTTGTTTTTTGGGTTCAAATTTGAATTTTTTTTCTATTGTCTTTAAGAAACCTTTGAGAATACATGAAAGACAAATGAGAATATGAATGAGAGATGTATTATATCAATGTGTGTAAGATTATATAAGGTGGTATGTGTTTGTGTGTGTAAGGTGAATTTTGACATGTTTTGTCTTTGAATGATAAATCATATTCTTAGTCATCTTCATGGAACTTTCATTGTCACAGTATAAATTTGTAGGCTACATTTGTGGAAGTTTATATTCACTTAACATTCTATGTAACCAATACTTCACAAGTTACTCCAACAAGGATTATGTATTATTCTTATGTTTTTGAAATCCCTACCAAATGTTCATTTATACCTTCCCATGAAATCACTTAACTATCAAGGGAAAAACCATAACTTGTTTTACATTTCCTTTCATCTATATCACCTAGTACGCATTTTGCATATGAAAAATATTTCAACATGAAGCTATCATTCTTCTCAAATATAATAACAAACTATGAGCTACCTTTGATATATCTAAGAAGTCTCTTTGTTTCATTCCAATGTGTTTCCCTAGGACAATTTTAAAAACTTGATAACATTATAATTGCAAAAGTTATGTTTGGTCTAGTTGTGGTAAGAAAAATCAATCCTCCTACCAACTGACGATAAATAAATTCATTTACTACCTCAAATTCATCATCTTTTGAAAGATTTAAGTTTACCTCCATTGGTGTTTTGTTAGAATAACAATCTTCCATTCCGAACTTTTCCAAAATTTTCAAAGCACACCTTGTCTATGAGATGAAAATCTTGTGTGGTTGTTTCCAAACTTCAATGCCCAAACAATAATGTAACAATCCCAAGTCAGTCACATCAAATGGATTACAGAGACTATATTTTTCTTCTTGAATCAAGTCATCTCTATTGCCTATAATTATTAAGTCATCAACATATACAACCATAATGAGAATTTATTCACCTTACTACTTTAAGGGAAGATCCCCTACAGTAGTGGGATTATTGCAGCGTACCAATGACCATATACAAAGTACATTCCAAACAGAATACCAAACTAAGATATAATAACCGAATTTCATAGGAATAACTAACTTATTGGAAAAGAGAAAAATCAACTCACCAGGATCCCAACATTCGGTGTTTTTCCCAATTTACAGAGTCCTTTCGCTCCTTCCCAATAGTGCGATCTCTTCAACTTGCAAAAAACTTAAACAAGTATATCTATATGGAGAGGTAGTTATAGTATTAGCTACCCATTAGTTCTATGAAAAATAACAAAAAAGATGGAAACAATTAGTATTCTAATGAAATGTATACAAAAGCATTGTAAATATGAACAATAATAACACAATATACTTCAAAGGAACGAGTTTTTTGTATTGTTAATGAACAACAACAAGGAAGTTACAAGTTTTAACTATCCTATGCAACACTTCCATTTTGAAAGAGATCCTATATTCCTCCACCTTGGCTCCTTCTATAAGTATGTTCTTGAAATTGAATTCACCACGGGCCCAAATAGAGTGTAAAGAGAAACTCTTTTCAAGATAAGGTTGGTGATAAGAGGGAAATCAGAAACAAGGGTTTCCAGGTCAAGAAATTAGTAGCAACAGGGATATAATGGGCTTACAGACTCAGTGGAAATATCTGGATGAGTGTTTTCTTGAATGTGCAAAGTATCATTGCCTTTCTCCATGAGGAAAATTTTCCTTTTATGTGGTCTCTAGTCGGTTAGAGACAGTTGAGTATGGGAAAAAGGAGTTAGAAAACTAACCAATTATGTAATTTATTATTAATTTGGGCATAATTATATATTTTTTGAACATTTATTAGCATGTACATGGGTGTCCCTTAAGTAGGTTGCATGTACACAAGTTGCACAGTTGTGAGGGCATGTACATCCTTCAAAACTTTGTTTTTTAGAAAGACTCAAGGAGGTATGAGGAATAGTTTTTTGCAAGGAGGATAGGGATAAGGACAACAAGAGAATCAAAGCTTTAGAGGTGGCATTTGATGCTATAACATATACCTCCTAATATGTGAGGTTAGAAGAGAAATTGATGCCCAAAATATATTATAATTCTTCAAGAGAATTTAGTCGGGGTTCAAGGTCAATGGAATCCAATCTAAGGACAACAACCAACATAGAAACAAGTTAGAACAATTCAATTATTTGGGTGAGCATACCCATGCTCAAGTGCGATGATAAGCATGGAAGCCAATCAAGTACACTACAGATCCATGAAATATGTATGTATAGTAGTGATCATGGCCACAAAAGATATACATGGCAGATCCATGTCAAACAAATATCATAGCCACGAAAAAATACATAGTGGATCTATGTCTCAAAATCACTAAAGGATTATGGGGAAAGAGATCTAGAAAACTGATCCTTCATGAGCATCGATGCGTGGGGTGGTACTATCCAATCACAACTCGAGTAGTAGCATAAAAATAGGTGATGCTACTACATTCCCTAGGTCTTCAACCAAACCATCGTGGTACGAGAATGCACTATGCGAATAGATGGGTTGGAGTAGAACACAGTGAGACACCGTTTCATTACCGATCATTGATGTATATCATTAAAAAATGTGAGACAACCCATTGATAATGATAATGGGAGTCAAGGTACCTAGTACAATTTAACAAGTGTGAATAGTGGATCTAATGTCGAACACCTGGTAGAATCTACCAATCAAGGGACATTGATGTAAATAGAGCCAGTGTGCAACTCTAGGCTAAACTTAGAGAATTTTTTCATAGCCGATAAGAGATTAACCTGTCGAAAGTAAGTCAATGAGAATTTTTCATTCCAACATTAGTATATGACAAAGATACTTATGATTCTGAGATGTACTGGACACATGGGAAGGCTGGCTTGCAAAGCAAAGAATTCTATGGAGTGGATGACACAGGTTAAACTTCCTCTGAAGAAGAACATGACACATTATGTGACTTATGTAGCATGGATTGAAAATGATAATTGACATAAGTCTATGATGCATGAGGAAAAAATAGAATCTCCATAGTGATTGGAAGAATAATCAGTTGGAGGAGTAAAAACTCTATGTAACTGGATTAGTTTCCTAAAGCCATACTAAACCCAAACTGTTGAGACTTGACTCAAAACTTTGTGCTTTGTTTATAGGCAAATCGAATGCTACCAATATAGATATAGAAGACTCATTCCCTTGCTCTATTTTTTTATTTGATTTTTTTTCTTTTTCATATTTGGAAATCCTAAAAAAGAATAAAATAATGCTAGTATACATAGAGGAAATGAGTGTCGCGGATGAGAAAACTAGTTCCAAGCACAAGGAACATACCTATTCTCAATACAAGGAAAGCATGTGCAGGATATGGACACTCGGGGGAATGTCTCCTCCTAGGTTATAGGTGTAAAATTTCAACAAGAATAATATGCAAGGCTAGAAACTAATGAGAATGCTTAAGGAAGTGGTTAAAGAACAACAAGCTAAAGACAACATTAGGCTCAAAAGTGAAAATAATGAAATGCAATGTAGTAGTACAACTTAACACATAAATATGGGAGTTCTGCGGGTAAAATCCATAAAAATATTGATAAGAGCATGAGGTTTTCGACATAATGTCATGGCGGGACTAACATGACTCCCAATCCCAAGAGAAATTCAACATGGGAACCAAAAGACAAAGCAGGTGCTAAACTAGGATGCCCATGATGGTATGCTCTACCATGAACTAAACAACACATAAATTAGCTGGAAAGGTTTGTGTTGCCAATAAGTGGGGTTGACCCTAAGGCATATGTATAATTGGTCACTAATAATGCAAAATGCAAGGTGGAAAATGATCCTATTCTATATGCCAATGACGCAAACATTACCTCGATAAGTCGAAAACATGGACTTAAGGGGTAAAAAGATAAAACTCCAATCATCTTGCATGCAAACATTAACTCAAACGATCATTGTATCCTAAAAATATGGTCTATTAGGCGATATAATAACCAAAAATGGGAAAAAACTGTATAAAATTTGGCTAGAAATTATATATGATATAAAAAATTACCCAAAACTTTATTTCATTTGAGTTTTTTACCAAATTTGATGAGAAAGGTAGAAAATCCTCCAAAATTCCAACGATCATAATGGGAGATACGATCAATGGAATTTGCCACCATTAGGACTAAGTAGACAAACTCTAACCCTTATTCATTTTCATCCAAGCATTTGTTAAAATTTCCTACAATTTCATTTTATTTTTTTTCTTTTATTTTGGAAGAGGGAGAGCATGTATGCACATGCACTTGGTGTGGGCCATGTATATCCTGCCATATATGTGGGGGTAATTAACGATAGGAACATATGCATGTGCCTGTTGCCAAAGGCACATGTATACATGTCCATGAATAAGCAAAAAATAATAAAAAAATTTGTTTTTTCTTTGCAGAATTTGCAAAATGGTTATTTAGTGGCATGAGAGAGAGCATGAGGATGATGACCAAGATATTTGGGATCATCCAGAGATTCTATAAGATCTTCAACATTGTGGTTTAATAAAATTTTATGACTGTCCCAACATGCGGGCGCAAAAGAGATTGTTGTAATTGTTGATTGAATATTGGAATCCAAAGTTGGGGCTCAGAAATGTCATGTTTTCATCCATCTTTCCCTTCATCATTCTTCACATTTCATCACCCCATTA
>CBVK0100462844.1:0-12053 GCA_900067695.1 Picea abies
GTGACATGAAGGTAATATGGCAGTAATGTGAAGGTATTGGTGAATAATGGAGTGAGAATAGGGACTATTTTGAGGCCCAACAAGCACATCATCATTTTTCTACATAAACTTATCATTTTCATCCATAAATTGATCATGTTCTTCTTTAGTTAGGAATACATATGTTTAATTATCATCACAACAATGTATGTTATCTTCAAGAGATTCATCAAAATTTTCATCAAAATAGTTATTTTGGAAGGGGGGTTTGATTTGTTGATCACCTTGGTTCCTTTGGTCTCTCTGTCTGATCTGTGGAACTGGTAACCTTATGAAATTTGGATTTCTGTATTGAAGTTCAGTTTGATCTCTGATAGCAGGCTTGTTATCCAAGGACAACTTTTCCACCAACCTTTCCATAATTTTTACCATTAGATCAAATTTTGCATTTGATGACCGGGAAGTTGAGGGTTGAGCTTCTCCTTGAAATTTTTTCATATCAATTTCAAGATTATGTTTAATATTTCCCGATGCCATCATATTCACTTCTACTTCAATTGAATCATTCATCATGTCATCTAGTGTAGTAGACTTCATTTCCCTTAGTAGCAAGGAAAAATCATTGTCAACGGAATCAACATAACGAAGTTGTGCAGCTCCAAGGTTTTACTTCAACAAAAATTGCATTATAAACCTTCATGAATCTGGTTGACAACTCCTGAACTATCTTATTGGGAATTCTTTTTACGTTATTATATTGAGTCAGTAGTTTTAAATGATTCTTCTTGTCTCCCCATCTTGCAAGAAAGGTTGTCTCAAAAGATGCAAAATTAGGGATACTTGTTGTTGGAAGAGCGTTAAACCATTTTTTGACCTCACCTAAGAGACTTTGTGCAAAAAATCTCACTTTTACATCTTCATCATATACCTCCACTAGGTCAACAAAGTCATTAAACCAATCTAAGTGTCTCTGTGTTGATATATTATTTTCTTCATCATATGATTTAATTCTCAGATTATAATTTTGAGGTAGATCATGCAATTGAGCAGGTAAGACAAGGGGAGCAAATCTTGTTGCCATGGTTTTAGGAGGAACTTGGACTAGTTTAACAATCTGATTGGGAATCACAATAGTTTGAATGGGAAAAACAAAAATAAAAGATTGAAATTTCTTCTCATCAAACAAAATTTCAGTGAAGTTAGAATATGATCTAGATCTAAACAAAGTCTACTCAAATTTTATATCAAAATCAAGATCATCAATGCTCTTCACTCCGTCCTTAGGAAATGATAGATTTATGTCCAAAAAAATACCTGAGTCAGATGCCTTTTCTTTTCTTTTATGTAATAGCTTCTCGGGATCAGCCACAGATGCTATAGGTTCTGGATCTTGGTTTCTCCTAGTGTAGATCTTCTTTGGAGCCAGGATTTCTCATTAAAGTAACTTTTTTGCTAATGATCTTATAAAATGAAGTCGCCAAGGTAACATTTTTCAGCCAATACTATGTATGATTCTCTGTTACCCTCAGGAATCAAATCTGAAACTTTAGTCATTATTTCTCTAGGAAAATTTTAACTTTCATCCCCGGAAACGACGTGAAACTATTAGCACTATGTAAATTTCCTAGGCTAAGGAAACAAATCACAAAGGTAACCAAATAACCAATTTACAATTGAAACTATCCCTTTCATTTCAAAGAGGGATCTCTCTTGTCACTTGGTCTCTAAAAGATAGGTTTTATTTTGAGGATAAGAGGCTAGATCTTTGATTAGATGAAGGGGTTTTTAAGGTTTGTTTGCAAGAAGGAAAGGAACTTGTTGAGAAATGGAGTCAAGTCTGAAAGCAAATGAAATCAGTGACTGGTAGGTTGAACTCTCAAGGAAGCAAAGGCTAGGTAGGTGATAATCTATTAGTTTTTTAAATTTGTTGTTATAGAGTGGAAGAAGGAGAAAACACATAACAACAATCAAAGAACTAATAAAGATGAATTCTGATGAGTTAAGAAAAAAAGACAATGTTTAAATCGCTTGAATCTAAAGCATCATTTTCAGATGAATTCCAGACCATTTGATTTACAATTTAAACATATATGAATGTGCAGATGAAATATAAAGAAACAAGAAGAACATACATGAAAAGGAACACAGAATTCAGGTAAGCACCACTCGAATCTTTGGTATGAAAAGTTCAAGACTTCTGCACTAGTATTTCATTCAAATTCAGAAAATTTTTACAATGTTCAAGACAAAATATTCTTTGTGCTTCTGCCAAACTTTTTCACATTCAAAATGCTCAAATATATAGCTAAACTACCTTCCTAAGCTAGAGAATTCGAACTTCATTGCTATCCTATGATTCTGGATCTGATTACATCAAAGAAAGAATAATTTCTACACTACTTGCTAAAAATAGAAAATTTGCCTTGACTATATTTAATGCATAACCATACTCTTGACAAAAGATATCTCCAGCATATTTTCGAATTCAAAATTGATGTGAGTCATCTTGGGACAGCTTGAGACAAATATTGGAGTGATATGAGCACTGACAAGGCTCCATGTCATCTTTGTGTAGCGAGCTGTTGTAACACGTTGTGTAACTGCAACCTACAGTAGTTGCGTAGCGAGCTTTACACAGTGTGGTGGATTTCTTTAGTAAACTTTATTTAGGAGGTGGTTGCAATATTTCTGTAGGTTGAAAATCACTGCTATATCATTTACCAATCGTTACCCAATGTCCTCTAACCTCCTATGTGCTTACAACACTTGGGTAACATGAGATCACTACACAAGTTTTGTATAATGCAATTTTATGGCAAAAATCAAAACAATTTATGGTGTTTATCAAAAACCAAAATTGTGACAACCTAAACTCTATATCTCAGCCACCTATGTCGGTAGGTCCAACTTCCCCCTAGCTTCATCATCAACCTTCATCCTTTTCTTGAGAGACATTTTCTTTTCTCAATGACAAGTTTTGTCTCTTCAAGTTTCTCACTTGTCTAAATATCAGTGCATTTATTCTCAACTTTTATTGGGCATTTGTGAGGGCTGCACATGAATTTTTGATGGCTCGTGCACATTCCTGAAGGTGTCTCTTAGTTTTTAGTTCTAATTTTCTTTTCTCTTCCCTCAGCTGAATGATTAGATATTGAGCCTCTCTCAACTTCTTATTTACCCATTTGAAAGTTTTCTCACCCTCTCCAGGTGATGTATGAATGTTCTCAACTAATGCAGGATGGCCCTGTGCTTTTGTTTCCTTTGCAAGCTTGTAATCAAAGGTTATCTTTCTGGTTGAGGATATTGTTAAGTTGGGTGAAGGTTTAATCAAATCCACAGTCTTAGGACTTTTCCTACTTTCCTTCTCTTTAGAACCTTTTGGAACCTTTGAAACTAGTTCCCTCTTTGAACCTATTGCATCTTGTGGAGTTTGAATATCATAAACTCTCTCAGACAATTTTCTCTTCATCTCCCTGTTATCATGAAAATACTGAGATATGACATGTTTAGATTCTTCAAGCTGATATTAAATCTCTTTGATTACTTGATATTTCTCTTCTGACTGCACTTGATCTTCATCCATTTCTTGAGTTGAGTCTTCAACAGACTGTGTATATAGGGCAGGTGCAGGTAGTCTTTTGGCAGCTAACCTTGTGATTAGGTTGCTCACCTTTGGTGTTTCCTCCACCTCATCAACAAAGTGTATCCTTCTACCCTTCTTCTTAGCTGGTTGGCTTGGTGAAGAATCCTCAATTTCCTTTCCTTTCCCTCTTCCATGTTATGCAGACCCTTTCTCTTTTCCACTTGAATATTTACAAACCATTTTTCTATGCAGATGACGGGGTGCCACCTTTTGGGTCTAAGGGGATGTTTGCTGAGGAAAAGAAACATTCTCAGTCTCTAATTGATTTCTTGAGTTCTTCCACCACTAGAAACTTAACCAAGGAGAAATGAAACAAATTGGACTTAAGCTAATCAATCCTAGCTTGTACTTTATCTGCCATTTTACCTAGGCTTTTGTACAGGTAGAAAGGTATATTTAAAGGGTTCTTCCTTGTGAAATTCATCATAAGCCTTATGTGATATTGGTATACCCTATCAAATATTCCCTCACAAGTGAAATATCATTGGACCACTCTTATAAAAAAATCATAATGCTCTAGTATGCATTCTTTTGGAATAGTGGCACCAAACCTATGCTTTTCATACTTGGGCTTCAGGAAATCAGTATAGAAAAATCGACCAAGAGGCATACCTTTAAACCACTTCTCCCCCTAGACTAGAATCTATGTTGCAACATCTATTGTCTCCTCTGATACTTTGAAATTGATGTCATCAATCCTTGTCTAAACTCCATTCAGATTGAGGGCAAAGTCCTTTGTTACCTACGCATTATATCCTTGAATCTTCTCGCAAAACCTCATGCATCCAACTTGCTCAAATGAAACCCTAAATGCATGATTAGAATTGACCAAATTCGGACTCTGTGGCTCACATCTCAATACATTGCCCCCTTTGTTGTATTTCTTTTTCCCTTGAGTGGCCATGCTTCAGATGTAGGCTAAAACTGAGACTGGTAAAGACAAGGAAGCTCAAGGGATAAAAACTCTGGTAAGGCACTTTACACAGCATAAAGGAAGACTAGGGTTTACTCAATTATGTGAAATAGACTCAATTAATATGATAAACAAGCTTTAAATCATAGATTTATAGGCGTTAGACACTTGCTAGACACAAAACATAAGCTTTCAACCTTTGCGCAATGAAAAAAAAGGATGTGTAGCATGTGTTTATTATGTAAGAATGTGTAGCGATGATGCAGAGCTTGTGTAGAGAGGATGCAGAGTTTTCATAGTAGGTAAGGAAACTTGAATTCGGTGAAGAACAAAGCTCTGATCAATAGCAGAGGGTATTGAGCAATGAAAAATGTGAGGGGATAAGTCATGAAAATGTTGAGCAAAGAAGGATTTGAAAGGTAATTGCTCTGTTTAGGCTAATATGACTGCTTGGGTAGCACCAAGGAGTTTGTGTAGTGTGTGTACTTTTTCTGCAAACCAAGTACAAAACCACTTTGGAAGATAGAAAAATTTCATAATGACCTTTGATGACCTTCTAACTTTCATAATATGTCATTATGCTCCATGACACCCCTAAAAATATTCCACCTAGAATTATGACTTGACTCTTTTTGACATGCCTCTTATAGTTTATTTGATGAATGACCCAAGGACCTTGAAACATATCATGAGACACAACTCTTTGAAAACACACACACACACACACTCAATTACTAAATTAGGAATGCATTGGTCTTCCCAAGACCAAGGCATGACTTTTCAAACTCTGGACAAACCTATAACCCTACCTTGAAAATAATGATACTAACAACATCAACCAACTCTGATGAAGTATCGACCAGTAGATTCAAATTTGTTTCCATTGGTGTGTTCATGGATTTACATTCCAACATGTGAAATCTATTCAATATTTCAACTGCATACTTCTCTTGTTTAAGGAAGATCTTATATGGGCTCTACCAAACTTCAAGACCTAAGAAATAATGCATCAAGCCTAGGTCTTTCATCTGAAAATCTACAACGAGCTTCTTCTTGCAATCTGTGATGAGATTTTCTTATCCAGCCAAGAATAAATCATCCACATATAGTAGCAATATAACTGGCTCATAATTCATAAGCTTGAAGTAAAGGTTAGGATCAACTTTACTTTTGGTAAATCCCAAGCTCGTAAGGAAACTATTAATTCTTCCATACCAAGCTCTAGGAGCTTGCTTCAACTCGTACAGGGCTTTCTTCAACTTCGACAAACCCTTGTGGTTGTTCTATATACACTTCTTCTTCAATAACACTATTTAAGAAGGTTGTTTTCACATCCATCTGGTGCAACTTCCACTTCATTTTGGCTACAAGAGCTATGATGGTTCTGATAGAGGTGTATCTAGCTATAGAAGAAAATGTTTCTTCATAGTCAATACCTTCCTTTTGAGAAAATCCATGAGCCACAAATCTTTCCTTATATTTTCAATACTTTCGTCTATTGCATGTTTTACTTTGTATATCCATTTGGAAGATACCACATCTTTGTTCTTTGGTTTGGGAACTACTTCCCATGCATCATTCTTTATAATGGATCGATATTCTTCTGTCATGGTGTCCATCCATTATTTATTATGAATGGATTCTATAGAGCAAGTAGGTTCCTTCTCTACGAGATCACACATTAAGGCCATATAGTTGGAGAATGGCTTAGGATTCTTGCTTTGTCTCATGGTTCCTTCTAGGGCACCATACTTCTCTACATCTTGAATAAGTTCTCTCACCCAAGATGGATTTCTCTTGTGATATATTTTCATAAGGGGAGGTTCTTGAGATTCTATCATATCATGATCTTATGGAATCTCATCATCAGGGGTAACTGTAACTTCCTTCACGGGTTCTGTAACTCTGGGAGCCACGGGTTCTTCTTCATATACTTCTTCAAGATGGCATTTCCTTGATCTCTTGAGTTTTTCATATTCATCAAACCTTATATCTCTGTTGATCTCAATATGATGGTAACCTGGTATGTAAATTTTGAAGGCCTTAGAGACCTCAAAGTATCCGACTAATATTCCCTTCTTTCCTGAAGGATCCAACTTAGTTCTCTTTTCTTTTGGAATGTGTACAAATAATGGACAACCAAATATTTTGAGATGGATTACTTCTGGCTTCTTTCTGGTGAACATTTCTTCGGGAGTTTTGAATCCAAGTGCACTATGGGATAATTTGTTTTGGACATATACTTTTGTTCTTGTTTCTTCATCCCATAAGTGCATTGGAAGATCTTGATCATGAATCATAGTCTTTACTACTTCCATAATCAATCTTTTCTTTATTTATGCTACACCATTTTGTTGAGGATTATAGGGAGTGGTGAGATCCCTCTTAATCCTGACATCTTCGCTTAGAGAGGTTTATGGCATTGGACTGCATACATCTAAGTGGAAAGTTCCAAGATTCCTCCTGATTTACTATCGCTCTTTGGAAAAGGATTATTTATGTTCTTTCCTTGTGCACATCCTTTGCATACACCTTCATTATCAACCTTTAATTCTGGTAAACCTGTAACTACCTTGCTTACATAGGGTAAGGCTTTATAGTTGATGTGAGCTAGTCTTCTATGCCAAATTTCACAAGGACTTTCAGTAGAGTGTGTCAAGGGTACATCTGAGTGAGCTTTTAACTTGTACAAATCACCTTCTTCTATTCCAATAGAAACTGCATCTTCTATAGTTTTTCCTTTAGACCACATAAGAAATTCTCCATCTATAAATGCAACCCTGAAACCTTTATTATCTAGGGCTAAGATAGAAAGTAAGTTATTTTTCAAACTTGGTACATAGAGTACATCCTTCATTCTCATCGTAGTTCCTGAATCAAGTTTGTAGGTGGATTCTCCCATTCCTTTGATAGGGTATTGATAATCATCTCCAAGTGAAACTTTCCGGGGGAAGTCATTTTCTGTAAGGCTAGAGAGAATTTCTTTATGACCTGTCATGTGCTTAGAGGCACCGTTATCTATGAGCCAACTATCCTCTCTAGGTGTCATGGATTCTGAGAGGGCAGAAAACAAAACATAATCTTCAATCTCTTATTTAGTTAACTTATTGGGGGGCTCATCATCTTCAGCTACATGGTCATGATGTATTTTGTTATTTATCCTCTTGTATTCTTCCCTTCTTGAAGGATAGTTCTTAGCAATGTTTCCCATCTTATCACAACGATAACATTGATAAGAGGATACATTTTTTCCCTTTATTTGACCCTTATGATATTTTTGGAATCTCTTTGGAGAGTGAGATTCTTTATGAAAGTGGGTCTCCTTTTGAAAATGAGATGTTTTCTTTCCTCCTTCAGCATGAGTAGCTAGGGATTTATCTCTATATCTTAATAGAATGACTTATCAGTTGGCCACTCTTGCTTCTTCTTGAACACATTCTTCCCATAAACTGTGAAATTGGAGTTTCTCTTTTCTTGCACAAATATTTTGGATGAAGGCATCCAAAGGTCTTGTGAGACCATTAAGAGTTGTCATTATGAGTTCATATTCATCTAAGTTTTCTCTAATTGTTCCTTGAATTGAGAAACCCTAGAGAAATAGTCTTTAACTATTTCTCCTTTTTGCATCTTTGTATTCTTGAGTTGGGTTCTCAACTTCATCTTCTGGTTGATTTTCTTCCTTCATACACTCTGGTTAGGGTATCAAACATATCTTTTGGAGTATACTTAGAAGACACATGAGGGATCAAGTGGTATTTAATAGAGTCTGCAATTATCCTTTTATCCTTAATCATATCCTTCTTGTACTTCTCTTTGGATGCACCTTCTTCGAGTTCTGGTACATTTTCTTTTATGAATTTTGCAAGGTCATTCTCTTCAAAAATGAGTCCAATATTGTACTTCCATGCACAAAAATTTTCCACACCTTCTAAATTGTCAACAAGCTTGGTGCTTGCAGACATCTTAACTTGGAGCTAAGAAAATGACCAGAAAATGAAAGTGCTCAAAATTTGAAAATGAGCTTACAAGGAGATGTGTTGGGTGAAGGCGAGCTTGTTGGAACTGAATGTTTCATAAAATTCCAATTTTTACCCCTTGAAACTTCACCTGCACAATTCTGGACTGGTACTTCTGGTACAGGTTCTGGTTTTCTAGTACTATTGAAAACTAGGGTTTGACTTTTCAGAGAATCTGACCACTGAAAAAGTTCGCTCAAGCTGCCAAAAGATGCGTTAGAGCAGGGTGCACTTCCCAATATAGTTTTTGGTCAAAAATTCCTCTTCAGTAAAAATCCCTAATTTTCTTGTACAACAACAGTGATGTTTGTAGATACCCAGTGAAAGATGCTCTATTCAATCAAGCTTTGATACCATGTTAAGTTTTTACTGTTGTTATTTGATTAATTCCAAATTACATGAGAATTCAATGCATTTCCAAAACAACAACATAAAGAGAATTATTGAAAGAACCACATTCACAAGGTACGCAACATTTTATCCTGGGAAACCCTCATGGGGGAGAAAACCCAACAAAAACTTCCTCAATAATATATTGCCAATACAATGCCAAGACTAAGACCAAAACACAAATAATAAACTAAGATTGAGCATGCGCCTCTCTTCTCCTTCCTCTTGCAACAACAACTTCCTTCAAGATATGTGCACTAGATGAGTGAGAGTGAGTGTGTGTAAGTGAGGCACCATCCTCACATATAAATATTAGTTGAGAAGGTGCTAGGGTTATGTCTCTTCACATGGTAGGGCCAACTTCTTCTAGAAGTTGTTAAAACCACTTTATAAACACCAGGGGCCGACTTTACAAATACCACCATATAAATATGGTTTGACAAATCCACAAAAGGGATTTGATCTTATGCAAGACCTGACATGATCAATCCACAAAAGGGGATTTGACCTATAAGATAATAACTCGAATATAATTAGAATATTCTTCGAAGTTACAATATTTCAACATTGTGCAGAGCGTTCATACCATTGATTCTATCATCCCATATCCTCACACTCTTTCCATTTCTAGGAGATCAAGTTAACCTTGACTAAATTAGAGGAATAACAACTTTTAGAAGCTTGAAAATAGGGGATCATCTTTACGATTTAAGGGGGTTTTCCACACACCTTGGTCTTGGACCTGTAAAGTATTTTTTTCAAAGTACCTTCTTCCACCATTCTAGAGAATGAATGATCATTTTGTAGAGCAACTTTGCTCCTAGGGCCACATTCATCATTGTTGTATCTTTGATACCAAGTCTGCCTATGTCCTTTAGGCTTCTTACTGTCCTCTAATTCACAATATGATACATTCTCGAATCATATTTTCCACCCTGTCATAAAAATTTCCTAATATTCATAGAAACTTGATTTATGATGTTAGTAGTTGTCAATAATGAAAAACATTGATATAAAGGAAGGGAAGAGAGAACAAACTTTATAACATGACTAGTATGGTTAAGCCATTGGGATCCCCATTGCCTAAACTTAGTTATGATCTTGTCCAAAATTATTACCCAAGCCTGAGAAGAGGATCATTTTATCGATATTGGGATCCCAAGGTAATGAAAAAAAGGACCAGTCTTCTACCAACATAAATTGGAGTGTTCTAGAGATCAGGTGCATTACTTGCAAGATAGAATGCCAACCAAAAATTTGACTTTTCCATGTGTTAACCACTCCTCTAGAGGAATTTAAAAAGGAGTCCATTATTTTTTTGAATTTGCTTGCAATGATAAGATAAGCACCTCTGATTAGTAGTGTATCATAGGCAAAATGAGAGTGGTTAATACTCTTAATGCCTCCTACAATTCTTATCTCTAGAAGGTTGCATGGTACTCTTTCTGATTCAAGCTTGTGACTAAGTGCTTCAACAATTATTCTAAAAAATAATGGGGAGAGGGGGCATCATTTCCTCAGACCCCTACTGCATTGGAAGTCTGAAAAATGGAGTTGGAAGCTATCATGGGTGAACTGATACATGAAAATATCTAGGAAACAAAGTTAGTGCTAAAACCAAATTTGACCATAACCTTAAACAGAAAAAAATGCCTTACTTGGTTGAAGGCATTGGCCATATCCAATTTTATAACCATTCCCTTCTCCTTTGCTTCATATCTTGAATGGATTGCTTCTTGCACCAAAACTTTATTATCGATAATTTGTTTGCTTTGCATAAGCCCTCCTTGATTAGATTAAATAAGCTTAGTAAATAGCTTCTTCATTCGTCCAATGATAATTTTTTACATGATTTTGTATGAAGCATTGCAAAGATAAATGGGTCAAAATATATGAAAGGTGGAGGGGTTGTATTCTTTAGGAACTGGAGCTAAAAACGAGGAGTTATTGCTCCCTCCCAACTTGATTTTTCTTTGGGTGTACAATGACATTATTTTAAGATCATACTTTATTAACTCCCCAAAAAATCTATAAAAGGATATTGAGAATCCATCAGGCGTGGGGGCTTTGTCAAGGTCAAGGCTCTAGATCGTGCTTTTGATTTCCTCTTCTTCTATTGGTACTATCGAACCACAATTTTATGTATTAGAAACTACTACTAGAATATGTTCAAGTGTATCAACCTCATTGTTGTGATCTGACTAAGACTATGATTAAAAAGGGCACTAAAGTGTAGATTCATTTCCTTCTTGTTTGCTTCAAATTATGTGATTTTGGAACAATCTTCCAAATTGATCTCTTTTAAATTATTTCTAGAAATTCATGTCCTTGCTTGCTTGTGGAAGAATCTAGAATTTCGGTCCACTGATTTAAGCCATTGACCGCATGACTTGAGTCACCATTTCTCCTCCTCCTGCCTCGTAGTTTATTGAATTTGTTTTTTCAATTCAACCTCTTTATTTTGTAGCTGCAAAGTGATCTCCTCTTTTTCCATTCTCTTTTTCACCTCCATGAGCTTCACTCTAATCTTTTATTTCTTAGTGGAGAGGAAGAAATAATAATTTTTGATCCAATTATTATGGGATTCTTTTCTCACATGGATCTCACTGAATAATCAATAATATATCCATAGGATCAACCTAGTTATCCTAGATAGAAAAGGGGGTATATTCCTTATGATTTTCCTATGTCTGGATCCAAACACATGGATTCACAATTATCCTAAATATTAGGGGGGATTTGCATACCTTTCTAGAGGTGGTCCTTTGTATTTCTTGGCTGTTACGGTCCTGGAATTCCAACTCCAAGCTCCACAACTTGCTTCCTGTATACAACAGACAAGAAAAACCTTCTATTCTTATCTACTAAGGATTAGAATCCTAGATCCAATCTAATTCTAATAAGATCTATCATTCATTCAATGAAGAAAAATGATATGAAGGGAAAACCATTGATCTATTATTAATCATAAGAACATTACATCAAAACATGCATACCTCAAATGTTGATGTAATATCCTTTAACCTCCTATATTGCAAGATACCAGATATATAAAATATGCAGAACAGAAACGAAATGCTAGAAATAATAGAATAACAGTAAAATATCCAGC
>CBVK0100462845.1:0-12053 GCA_900067695.1 Picea abies
CAGGTAAACGTCCTATATACTTCATAAGAGTTTCTTGGGTATGTAATGGAATGTTTAACATTAATGCCATCTTACAAAATTCATTTGTGTATTCTTGCACTGTTTGTCCCTTTATTAGTTTAAGACCTTTCCATTCAATTAAATCCTTATATTTATAACCCAAAGGATAAAATTTCTTTCTCAGTGAAAAAACAAAATCTTTCCATGATGGAAATACATTACCAACTTGTTGTGTGCCACTTTGCAACTTACTCTACCACCAAATGAGTGTTGTGCCTGGAAGACGAAGCGATGCCAACTTGATTTGAGTTGCCTCATCCTGGATGTGTTGCACACTGCAATAAACTTCCATATTTCTGACCCAGTTATCAAGCCTCTTTGCATTGGCTTCACCATCATACATGGGTAATTCAATTTTCAGATCAAGATTAAGTAAAGTCTTATCATGTTTATGTTTATGGGAATGTTTTCTTGCTGTGGATTTTGAACTTGTACTTGAAGAAGAAGAAGGAGGTTTAGGAGGATCCTCTCCTTATTTACTTTTTTCTTTTTTAGAAGATTCCCATTGGAAATCCCTCTTTCCTTCCAGGTAATCCTCATATAATACCTTTACCATCTCAAACATGGCGAATGAAATTTTGTTCCAAGTCTATCTCGTTCTAAGACATGCCTTCTTTTGATGCCATCCCCTCACTTTGAGAAGTCCTCTTTCTCGATCCAATATCAGCGTCCCCTTCTACAAGATTGCATTCCCCACGATTCATCTTTTCCCTGGTAATAATTCAAACTCAAAAACCAACCAAGAACCTGCTCTGATACCACTTGATCCAAAATTGATCTTTAAATACTTGGCTAAGTTTTAAGCATGAGTTCATTTACCAATTAGAAATTGATGAAAGAAGAAGAAATTAATGAGATATTATAGAAGCCATTATAAGAAATGCAGATCAGAATGTAAGCAGAAAGAACAACAAACCATAACAACAAATTTGTTAATGGAGTTCGACAAAATTGCCTACATCTTTGGACTTTTGTCTCAGTGGGTGAGGCTTTCTTATTTCTCTTCAATGCTTCAAAATTACAATAGAAAAGTGTCCAAAGGATTACAAACTGGCCTCGTTGTTTACTTCTCGACCTTAAGAATCCAACACAACTCACAGAACTAAAAAAGGCTGAGCGTGGCTCCTAAAATTGGCTCGCAAAGTTTCCCTCCTCAATGGCTTCCCTGCATAAAAATGGCTTTGGCTTTCAAATTACTCATCATTTATCCTATTATGAACCTCTCTAATGCTGCTAAGAAACCCTGGTTTATATATATTTGGAGTTTTTATAAACCTCCCAACTTCTTCCTAAGATCTGGCCTCAAATTAGGCTTCAAATCCCCCAATATTGGCTAAAATCCATTAAAATCAATTGGAAATCCGAGAAAATCATAATATAATGTTAAAAAACCCAAAATTGAAAATAATACAGGGCACAACCCCCTATTCTTGGGATCATGGCCATATCCGAGGCTCCATATTGTCACAGGCTGGGCACACTCCTATTCTTTAGCCCCTGTGCTGGTCATATGGGCCATGTGGCCTCATGCTTATGCTCCCACATGCCCATACTACTAGCTTGGGCCCTTGTCTTGGGATATCCCCCCGCCGACTGAGACCAATCACCTAAAATGCACCAAACAAAATTTTTATAATATATACACCTTATAGTTAAAAAGGAGCACCAATAGCGTAGATGGTTATCCCGTGGAGGTTAGTCCATTGGTGCTCGCGAAGGACAGGTGTTCGAAACCTACGGGTAACAAGTTTGTTTGACCCAACCAACATTGGATAAATCCAGGGTGCTAGGTGGCACCCTATGATTGGGCCACATGTCGCCTCGTGATTCATCCATACCATATAGTCAACATCTAGTCAATTTCCATGTCACTATCGTACAACCCAGTGACTTGTCCAGTCACCTTCCACATCATCATCTGTACAACCCAGTCACCCTGCCATGTCAGCTTTGATACAACCCAGTCACCCTGCCATGTCAAATTCTATACAACCCAGTCACCCTACCATGTCATCTTTCGTACAACCACCTGTTGTCCGTACCTCCACGTGTCAACCTATCATTAGGCCACGTCATGTACGAACTGCCACGTGTCAAATCCATACTGGTCCAACTCATCTCAAAAAATGCCAAAACTCAGTGACATGTGTCGCCTCCTAGTGATGCCATGTCAACATGATGACATCACATGTCGTACTGCTGACGTTAGTTGTACGACTTGTTGACTTTGACCATTTTGATTTTTTGCCTGTTTGGGAAATCGATCAGAATGTGATATATTTTGCATACGACGTCCATTTGCGAAAAAAATTATATGTCTGGAATCAACACAACGAGTTAGACGCAATGGCACTGGTTTCATTTGATTCCGAGAAATTTGATGTTTAGGCCTTCCTGGATCGATTTTGGATCAATTATACAACCATAATTGCAAGTATTAGATTTGTAATGTTATTCATTCTTAGAAAAATATCTATTTATTGTTTTCTAAACATGATATAAATGCCAAGTCTAATCACATGTCATGTCATGTTAAACTTAATGAAGCATAGGCATGTATCTCCTAGAAGAACTACCCTAAGGATAGAAATTGATTCCAAAATCTAGAGGTCCAATACTTGGTTATTTTGAGAATTTATTTCTTTCAACATAGCGAGAATATGGGTTAAGGCACACCCACATATTTTAATTGTTGTCCAAGGGACATGTTGCTAAGCACCCAAGGTCATGCAATTGATTCCCTTTTAGGTTCCAATGGATATTTCCATATGGCCTTGACCTTGTACAACTAAGTATTTTGTTGGGACTTGAGTCTCCATATCCTATTTAGCCACTTACATCAATTAATATCTTGGTGACAATCCATTGATAGCCATTATCCATAAATATACTTCTTGAAGCTCTTGGGTTGGATCTATCTCCATCTGACAACTAGGCATGTGATCTTGTAGGCTACGTTTAAGGAAGAGATTGTCTAGAATGAGGATTTAAATTATGCCCATGATTGGTCTCACCAGATTGGTTTGGAACTCATCCCTTATGATTGGTTGATACTTCCATTCACTTGGTTGAAATTCATTCAAATCACCAAAAAAATTCATTGTTTCATGAAGGTTGGTTCATTGAAAGGTCTACCTTTAAAAAGAACCACTAACGACCACACAAATAGTGGGAGACTAAAGTACTTGCATAAGAACAAGATTGTTGGGATGACTGATGGAGTACAAGGTGGACAATAAAGCTCTATCAATGTGGGGTGATGTTGATTTAACCATACGCACATTGATTCATTAAACATGGTACAATCAATGAATGATAAAACATAGGGAAAAAATAATATAAGGATGGAATGACAACGTTGCTACATGATTGTTGGAAAAGTTAATGGGATAATTTCCGATGCATAATAACAATGTTGAGTGATTTCCAAGCATCATATCTAATAGCTAAGAGAGAAAGGGGGGAGAGTGGGGAACAATGGAAAATACAAACATTACACAGATATTTTTCCCCTGGAAACCCAAACTGGGAAAACCAACATATTCTATATTCATTCATTGTGTTACAATGTTTACAATACAAAATACATATAGGAGCCAATGAAATCCAAAACCCTAACCCAATGACCTGGATTAGTCTAAAACCCTAATTCCTTAACCGGAAATAGAAAACCATCGGCAAAGAAACCATGTGCTGAAAAACCACCTAAATATAATGCGGTCCCGATGCCAAAAAAAAAAAATTCGGGGGCATTGCCCACAAACCCCCGCACCCCTGCACCCCCAGAGGGGGGGGACTAGCATTTTATTTTTGTTCTGCATACTTTTTATATATGGTATATTACAAGTGGTATCAGAGCACTTTCCTTGGAAGAAATTGTGGGTAATTTGTTTTTAGGGTAGAGATGTATTCCGTCTTTAAGCCATAGAGATTTGTCGTTACGCGCATAAACCCACATTTGAGGGATTCATACACGCAGGAAATGCAAGTGGTTCTTAAGCGCACATCTTTTGGCCACCCTTGTAACCCCTGTTGGTACCTCTTTGAGTGGTAGCACATTCGACAACACATATGTACAGATCGGCCTAGATTTCCTGAAGCCCTCTTTATATAAACCGATTGGTTGCCTGACTGCTATAGTGCCACCAAGAACAACACTCGGGGAGATACTCTCTAGTACCTAGGTAGTCGGGTAGTACAGATAAGGGTACAGTCTATCCTCCTTAGTTAGTGCCCTGAGATATTGGGCCGAGTCCTACTGTTCGACCTCGCACGTATATTAGAGAGCTATAGCACAAGGAAAACCCTTGTTTGTAGAACCCTTGAATACCTAACCCTTGGGGACATAAACATAAACAAATTAAAACAAACAATATCTATTGTCGCACAACTGTGTTCGGTTGCCAAGTAACTACACATTTATTCTTGGTTAAGAATTTGGGCATTTCATCATTGTAGTATTCTTAAGACTGGAGTATAACTCCATAGGTGTAGTAAAAAAAACAAAGTCGAGAGTTTTTTTCACCATTATTTGAGACTTATTCCATTGGATTCATCTCTTCTCCTTTATCACATCCATACATATCATTTTTCGGAAAAATGTTTGACCCCAACCGCCACTTTTTGGTTCCCTCGTCTTCATGGCCCATACCTGTAACCAAGACTTGGAAGCTCTCTTCAATACCTTGCAATCTAGTCTCACCAAGACCCAACAAGAAGTGAAACAACTCAGTGCCAATGTTGCCGCCATCAATACAACCATGCAGTCCTCAATGGAGGAAATCAAACAAGACTTGACCATCCAGCCTGAATCTATCGTTTCGTCACTCTACACCAAGCTTCATATCCCTACAGACAACCCTTCCTCTGACTTACGTCTACATATTGAAGGTGAACATTACTCTCATTCCCATAACTTTCAGCACCATCACTTTCAATGTGACCTACGCCTTCCGCGGGTGGATGTGACCAAATTTGATGGCTCGGAACCCACTGGTTGGGTAACCCAAATGGAACATTATTTCTCTTTATACGACATTACATATGACTTGGCCAAACTCCGTTATGGTGTTATCCATCTAGATCAAGAACGTTGGCAATGGTGGCAATGGAGAAAAACTTCCCATCAAGGGTATATTGGTTGGACACACTTTATGGCAGAGCTTTATGAACGCTTTGACACTCACACCAACCATTTGGGCCATTTGACAAAGTTGAAACAATTAGGAATAGTGGAAGACTTTATAGTTGCCTTTGAGCGCTTGGCTTTTCGAACAGAGGGCATGTCTGATGCCTTTTTCTGAGAGTGTTTTATCAGTGGCCTCAAGGATGATATTTGGGCCCATGTCCTCATGGCTCAGCCTCAGAGTTGGGTGGAGGATACTAAAAGAGATAAAGAAGAACAATAGGTTGTATCTTCTCAAAACTAAAAACCCTCCTTTATCCCTCGTCCTAAACTAGTAAATCCCACTACTCCCTCTGCTCCACTAAAGATCCAAAAATTGACCAGGGCTAAAATGGTTGAACGCCAACTCAAAGGACTTTGTTATAATTGTGATGACAAATATTTCCCGGGCCACAAGTGTAAGGAAAAAAATATTTTTATGGCCATCTCCGAGGATATTTCGGAAAAGGATGTTTAAACTCTCCTTGTGTCTGAGTCACCTGAAACCACTAACATAACCCCTCCATCAGACCCTCTCGAAGTAGAACCGGTCATTTCCCTCAATGCTCTCACTGGCTTCTTTGCTCCCCAAACCCTCAAGCTAATCCGTTACATCAAGCATCGAAAGGTCATCATTCTGGTTGATAGTGGAAGCACCCATAATTTTATTCATCGTCAAATTTCCCAAGAAACTCATTGCTACATCCATGCCGTCAATAATTTCCAAATCAAGATTGCCAACGGTGGCTCCATGAAATGTGGAGGGCATTGTGAAAATGTGTGTCTCCAAATTGGTGACTACCACCTGAAATCTCATATGTTTGTTATCGACATCGGTGGTTGTGACATTGTGTTGGGTGCAGAATGGCTAAGGACTTTGGGTCCCATTCTCATGGATTTTAAGGAATTAACCATGCAATTCGACCAAGAGGGCCACCAATATAAGTTCCAAGGTATCACAGTTGGTTCACCTGAGATCATTAGTTCCCATCGCATGGAAAAACTGCTCAAAAAAGGTCATTCTTGTGTTATTGCCAAACTCCATGACATACAAGCAACAGAGACACCCTCAGTGCCGCAAGACCTCCAAGCCATCCTTTCTAAACATCAAGTGGTCTTTTCCACTCCCCAGGGATTCCCTCCTTCCCCTGGTGTTCATGATCATTCCATTCCCCTTGTACCTGAAATCCTTCCTCCCAATATCCGTCCGTATCGTCACCCCTTTTCCCCAAAAAATGAAATTGAGAAAATGGTTGAGGAACTCCTTAATGCAAGTGTTATCCTCCCTAGTACGAGCCCCTACTCTTCTCCTATGGTCATGGTCCTAAAGAAAAAAGGTTCTTGGCGAATGTAGCCCGACTTCCATGCCCTAACAAACTTACCATTAAAGACAAATTTCCCATTCCTGTCATTGATGACCTCCTGGATGAATTGAGTGGCACCCAATTCTTTATTAAACTTGATCTTCATCTGGGCTACCACCAGATATGTATGAAAGAGGCAGGCATTCCCAAGACTTCCTTTATAACTCATGAGGGCCACTATGAGTTTTTGGTCATGCCCCCTCCACCTTCCAAAGCCTCATGAATCATGTTTTCCATCCTTTTCTCCATCATTTTGTCTTAGTTTTCTTTGATGATATTCTCATCTATAGAAAAATATGGACAAACCATCTTGCTCATGTGGATCAAGTTCTCCATCTACTCTCTTAGCACCAACTTTTCATGAATAAGTCTAAATGTGATTTTGGCGCCTCAAAAGTAGAATAATTGGGTTGTCTTGTTGGCAAGGATGGCGTCAGAGTGGATCCTAAAAATATTGAAGCTATGCAATACTGGCCTCACCCAAAGACTCTCAAAATCTTGCGTGGATTTCTAGGATTAACAAGTTATTATCGCAAGTTTGTTAAGAATTATGGAAAGATTGCAGCACCTCTCACTACTTTCCTAAAAAAGAACTCTTTCACTTGGACTCCAATCGTTGCTCAAGCTTTTCAAACCTTGAATATGGCCATGTGCACCACTCCAGTCTTGGCCTTTCCTGATTTCACAAAGACCTTTGTCTTAGAATGTGATGCCTCGAGGAAAGGAATTGGTGCTGTCCTTATGTAAGAGGGTCGACCTTTGGCCTTTATCAACAAGAAACTATCTGAAAGAAATTTGGGCAAATCAATTTATGAAAAGGAAATGTTGGCTATTCTACATGTCGTTGATTTGTGACACCCTTATCTATTGGGCCAACATTTTCAAATTAAGAAAAACCATCAAAGCCTCAAGTATTTTCTGGAACAACACATTTCCTCCCCGGAGCAACAAAAATGGGTGACTAAGCTCTTTGGATATGATTATAAGATCATTTACAAGAAAGACAAAGACAATATGGTTGCAGATGCACTTTCCCAAAAATATGAAGATGAAGGATCCCTTTTTTCTCTTTCCTTCATTGTACCAGATTGGCTCCAAGCTCTTCGCCAGGAATGGCTACAAGATCCCAAAAGTTCGCATCTAATCCAACAATTGCAGTCCAATGATCCAACCTCCCCAGGGTACTCTTGGCTCCATGATGAGCTTCAATACAAAGGCCATTTGTATTTGAGTAAACAATCAAAGCTTAAATCCACGATACATTCTGAGCTTCATGCTACACCCACAATAGGGCACTCCGGGTTCACCAAAACCTATGACAAGGTCAAACGTTCTTTTTTATAGGATGGTATGAAACATAACATTTGTAATTTTGTTGCTAAATGTGATGTGTGTCAACACAACAAGGGAGAAACAGTCAAATCTCCGGGCACACTACAACCGCTTCCGATTCCACCTACTATTTGGAAGGATATCTCTATGGATTTTATTACAGGCTTACCCAAATCGGGAAATAAATCAGTCATCATGGTGGTTATTGATCTCCTTTCCAAGTATGCTCATTTATTCGCTCTTCAACACCCATTTACAACATCCATGGTGGCTCAAATTTTCATGGATCTGGTCTTCAAGCTTCATGTCATGACGCACTCTGTTGTTTCTGATCGCGACCTAACTTTCAAAAGCAATTTTTGGTAAGAACTGTTCAAGATGCAAGGCACCCAATTGCATCTCAGCACAACTTATCATCCCCAGACTGATGGTCAAACAGAAGTTGTCAACAAGTGTTTGGAAACATATTTGAGGTGTTTTGCCTCGGAAAAGAAGAATTAGTGGGCTCAATGGTTACCCCTAGCTGAATGGCGGTACAACACTTCATACCATACAGCTACACGCATGACTCATTTTGAAGTGGTATATAAACAAAAGACACCTTCAGTTTTCTCATACTTACCTGGTGTCTGGAAGGTCCAAGCGGTTGACCAAACACTTGCAGTTCGAGAGGCTATTCTCCACACCCTTAAAGAGAATTTGGTCATGGTATAGAATCACATGAAGCAACAAGAAGATCAAGATCGTTCTGAACGTCAATTTGCAGAAGGGGATGAGGTGTTTCTTTGACTGTAACCTTACAAGAAAACTTCCCTCAAGGCCGAGCATTGTCAGAAGCTAGTGCCCAAATTTTATGGTCCTTATACCATTCTCAAGCGTGTGGAAAAAGTAGCCTATCAGTTATCTTTGCCCAGTCACTCGAAGCTACATCCTGTTTTCATGTTTCATGCTTAAAGAAGGTGATTGGAACTAAGTGCCAAATTCAAACCAACCTTCCTGAGTTAGTCGAAGAAGGATCCATTTGGCTACAACCACAAGCAGTTTTGGACCAGCGTGAGTGTCTCCTACATTAGAGAACCATCGAGGAAGTGTTAGTCCAGTGGAAATATACAACTCTAGCAGATGCCACTTGGGAACCATCTACCATTCTGCAGCAATTTCCACATCTCAAGCCTTGAGGACAAGGTTGTTTTTAAGGGGGAGGACATGTTAGGGTCCTAACCCACACATAGGTAAAACAATATATTTAGATGTAATAAATGTCAAATATTAATAAGGCCTTGCAATAAAATAAAATAAGTCGAATGTAATAGAACCTAATAGAAGCTTCCGCTTCTAGAAGGATCTTCCTCTAGATGTTTCTTTTGATAGACATATTTAGTATAAATAGGATTCAAGGGTATGAGAACCCTAGCTTGGAGATTATTGTAATAGAGCTATGCTTGACTGGAGGTTTCCCCCTTGAAGAGGCCCGTGAACATTGCTTTCAGAATCAAAGTGCTATTTCTCTTGTTATTCTTATATCATTTTAGTGTTATTGTAGTGATTGTTCTGGTTATACTACTATTATTCTGCCATTTCTAGAATTTTATTTCTGTTCTGCATACTTTTTATATCTGGTATATTACACTCTTCAAGTAGATTATGCTCGTCAAGGACTTCGTCATATATAGACTTTCCAACTTGCTCCATAAGCATGATGTTCTGTCCTCTCCTACGATATTAAACAGAACCTCATCTGCCAGACATAAACAAATCGTACTAAGAGCTTTCGCATCCAGAGCTTCTCATTCCCATTATGTCATGGCTATTCGTTTCTTTGACTTGCCTACCAATTCTTTTTGCAACCATTGTTGCACTAGTAAATCTTGCATCTTAAGCTTCCAGAGCTCAAAGTTGTTTTTACCGCTGGACTTTTCAACTTCAAACTTTGAACTTTGCATCTTATCCATTAGCACAGAAAATCTCCCAATACCCACTTCTTATAAAAATCCTTTTAAAATTTGGAGGAGTAATAAAGAACATTAAGTAATAACCCTAAAAGGTTAAAAAAATGAAAAACTTATATACCTTTTATATCCACTCTTTAACCTTTTAAACTTTTCCTTCAACAAAACATTCACCTCATCCACCTCACATAAAGGTACTCCTTCCAATATTATATTAAATTCCAAATAGAACAAAAAACTTTCATCCCTTTCCACTACCATAAAAAACCATACCTTAAATTTTTCGAGAATGAAAAATCATACAATTGTTTTAAAAAAGGAGATCGGCGAGAGTGCTGCGATCTTAAAGGTCTCCGCACCTCTCGATAGTCCTGGAGTGCGGAAATCTTAATTAATTGAAGAGGAGTCTCCTGTACCACACAGATGGACTGCGGCGATTTCAGTAATTTTGCACGAACGAAATTCTGAGTAATAAGGCATTGCACCCTTCGAGAGGAGGGACCTGCGATGATGTAGAAATCGATGCACCTCACACAAATGCTGTAGCTCCTTCGAAATTTGACGCCCTCTCTTCCAACCAGGTCTGATACCACTTGTTAGAATTGTAAATGCATAAAACACAATTCACATATGATAACCAACAATCATACACATAAGAAACACAAGGATTTCACGTGGTTCACCCAAAGGTTGGGCTACGTCCACCAAGCATAGGTATCAGTTGTCTTATTATTCAGATCATGGAGATTACATCATATTGGCAAGTTCTCACTATGTCTCTCACACTCATTCATATTCTAACTTGGTCTATTTGGCTGTAACCAACACAGAATAATATGATCAAGATCTATCATTAGAGGAATTAGTTGTCACCATATCCCAACACAACAAACCATAAAATGCTTTACACCCTTAAAAATTCGATCAAATATGAAATCTATTACTGAGGAGTGAGATATGGTTTTTATAATTCAAGTGTTTCAAAAGTTTTTCAACACCCTAAATTCATTTATACATAAATAAAATACATTTGAATATAAAAAATTATAATTTCATTACATTTATATCATCCTATTCAAATAAAAAATACTAAACCTTACTTTTATAAAAGCCCTCTTGAAATTGAATTTTGAATTGCTCTCCTTTGATGGCTTATAACTTTTCAATGATGAGCATAACCACGTTATGAAATTATAAAACTGACCATTTTGTTTACGGAAGCCAATGAAATTAAAACTGGCCATTTTGTTTACGAAGCCCAGTGATAATTATTATATTTAATGCGCACATGTGGGCAAATCGACATCATAAAAAACAATCTTATGTTCCAACCACCATATATAAACCTCTACATAGTGCAGACAACATGCAGCAACACCATCAACATACAAAATCTTCAGTCGATATGACTGGCAATTCAAGCTGTAGCAGTCAGCGAGCTCAATGGCACAGAAATAGGGAATGGGCTTACATATTTGTGGGATTGTAATATGGAAGGGGAGCTGTTATTAAGCAAATGAACTGCTAACGTGTATAAATATGAATGAACAAAAATGTATAATATAATTAGAACATAACAATTATTTTAGAGTCGTTAAAATTACTTGATCTGGGACATATGAACTTCGACTACAAGAAAAATATATAGTTGAAATTGACATGGATGTCTCTACCACAATCCTAATCCTAAGACTGACTTCCCTCAAGATTTTTGAGTTTCTCTCCCCGAATAGAGAAAATTCAATTTCTGAGTAATATTTAGAGATTAATTCAGCGTTATAAAACTGAACGCCTAGTACACTCCCATCTATGTTAACCACACCGCAAATTTGTAAAAGCGTTACAGACTATAAGCTGCATACAATGAGTTTGTTATTCATAGTTGACAAGTGATCTGTATGTAGCACTGGATTGCCAATTCTCTGGAATAACGTTATTTGCAGTGAGCGTTCTTCCAGTTGAAAGAGACTTCAAGCGAATAGAGAACGGAGCTTGTAAAGGGCCGCTATTTAAAGACCAATTTGCGCCCCATGTCTGTTGCATTCCTTGCCATGTATCAGAGTTTGCCTGCATACATGAGAATATAAACATGAATCTATTTGCAATGATATATTGCTACACACAAGTATAATTGAACTAATATTTATAATAATACACCTGCTTTAGATCGACTGCACCAAGATC
>CBVK0100462846.1:0-12053 GCA_900067695.1 Picea abies
CTTCCAATAGTACTCAATAGTGGGGTATGAAGTCACCAAAAGAGAAACTAGTGAAGGATGAAGTAATCAATTATAATGAGGGGTAAAGGGGGCATATACCGAAAGAGCTGGCGATAAAACCCAATATCCACACAAAATCCGATCAAGGTGCAATTGCAACCCACAATTTCCACCTGGGTAGATGTCCTAAAATTTGGTCACTAGGTACCTCAGTCAAAGTGTGACATTTAGATTTTCGGCCTAAGAAATGGGTCACGAGATGGATCTCGTCCAAGAGGTGGGTGCCTTAAGGGGGGATGCACAAAACAACCAGACCTTGTCCTTCAACCCTTCATGGGTAGCTCCCTACCTTATGGTGTTAGGAACACTTGACTTGGAGGATTTTCAGTTCCCTATTTGACAACTTCTATTGTTTTGACAATGTGAGAACCAGATAATGAGGAGTTATTTGGATGCCTATTCCTGAAATCCTACCTAGACTAAAAAATTTCTTTTGGCACCTCCTATGGAGGAAAACTTAGTGAGTTCTTAGAAAAAATTTATATGTGGTTGTTTGAGAGATTGGGGGTGTGAGCCAACCTCATTGAAATTAAATGGGAGTGGATAGTTTCGTCAAGAAAAGGGTGGGGTGTTTAAGAATCCCTTTAGAGGAAACTTACTTTGACCTCCATGTTTCGAGAGGAAAACTATGTGAGTGATAAGTGACTTTTGTGTGTGAATGAGTGAAAGTGTGCTAATGTTTTAATGAATTAGGTGTCACATTGTTGCATGTGGACTTCGCTTGGTCCTTACAAGTGTTGATTACCTAATTAACTAAATGTCTTTGGTACAACCTTGCATAATTCAAAAGTCCCTAGGAAACTAGCATGTGGACATCTGGGTCCTTTACTATTCCTTTAACTCCCTATTGTGATTTAAGCTAAGAAAGATTTGAAACTATCCTAGATTGTGATCATGTGGGCATGTATGGGCCCGTTACAAAAACCTTTAAACTTCCCTAATGATTTAATCTAAGAAAGTAAATTTCAACACTATCCTATATTTGTAGCATGTGGGCATGTATGGTCCCATTACAATCTTGAGATGTGTTTGAAACAATAAACTAAGAGGAGTCTCGAGGGGGCTGTTGTCCTCTCCTAAAGGTTTTAGTATTTTTTTAAGGGAGATGAAATTGTCCTACAATCTTTTTCTGATTCTCAAGGTCGCTTGGAAGCGCAAGAGAAGAGCATACTAAGCGATTGTTATCCAACTTCTGGTCCCAATGCAAGTTTTATGTGATTAGAAATGATTCCAACTTATACTTTTAGTCAAAGCAAGCCATCCATGTGGAAAAATGAAAGGAAAAGAGGAAATAATGATTTTAAATCCCCTAAGTGCCTATGTGTTTTGACTAATCCCTTTATATGAAGAGGGAACTAAGTGTGGTGTAGATTACAATATACATGAAATCACTTTTAAGAAGGCTAGGGGCCTTCCCTAGATCACAAAAAACCTTACAATGTGTATTTTTTTGCACAGGTGCATGGGTCTCAGAGTAGATAGAGGCGCACTGAGCACTTGTGCACAACCCAAAACAATCTTTTGGGCATAGGTGTGTAGAACAACACTATGATTTTGGGGCACGTGTGCACGATGTATGACTGTGGGCCAATAAACCCACTCACAACTGACACATGAACGTGTAAAAAATTCTAGATGGAATTCTCTCAATTCAACTTTGAATTGGATGTTTTGCAAGTCGTCTTGGGCCAGTTAAGGAACCTGCAGGTTAAATAAACCAAAAGAAGAGCTATAAAAACCCAAATGGGGTAATAAATTGATGCCTTTCCCCAGTGGAGCCGTCAATCTATTACGCCTCTTTTGTCACCTAAATGAGAAAAACAAAGGTTCTTATAAGCTTAGTTGGGTTAGCTAAGCAAGACAGCTATAAAGGAAAGGGTTAGAGAAAGAAACAAAAAAGGACAAGCTAAGAATTAAACTAAGAAATAAAAGAACAACTAAATTATTGAGCATAAGGACATAAGAACGAAAAAAACAATAAGACTCATGTCACCAATGGAAAGGATTATATTAGTGAAAGAAAATACCAAGAAGAAAGAGGACTTTGGGTCCCTTCTTCCTCCAAGGGAGGTCTCTTGGACACCCACAACTAAGCTCTTCTTACAACTTTGAATGAAATGGTGAAAGAATCCCAAGCTAATCCACTCAAAAGGTGAGATGGATTTCCCAATGTAATGATGCTATTATACTCTTGATGAGAAAAGAGGATTCCCCAAGAGAATAGCAGCGACATAACCTTGCAAATTAATTCCTTGAAAATGAAGTGCACCCATGGATTTGTTTTATAGCACCACTTTGAGGTATTGTGCAACCAACTTGTAGTGTGGAAAGAGACTATTTAGGGCATTTTTAGGTCTTTGACCAGCCACCCAGTTGGATTCAGCTGAGATTTGGGTGTCAAATCAACTTGGAAGTTGAACCAGAAGTGGGTGGGAGACCGACCAATCTCATAAATGCGTCGTTCTTAGATGTGCATGGATTTTAGCAACCACAGTCGTGCATGTTGTGCTTGTGCACTTTTCCTACATTTCTGGATAGCGCATGTGCACACGCGCCCTGTGTAGTCATAGCACACCTTAATTTATCATTGGTTGTATGGTTTTAGACCTTTTGGAAATGATTTTGTGGTAATTTTGGTCCATGGGTGACCTCATAACTGTTTGACGATGCTAGATTCCTGTTACCATTTGTGGATGAAATTTCAGTGATAATAATCAGTAAATGTGGACATAAACAAATCTCCCTAAATCCACCTGGATCTAGAACAAAATAGAATAGAATATGACACTTTCCCTAAGTTCTAACTACTGAGTTTACTAGTTAACAAGATATAGGCAACATACCATTTAAATGTCACTTCCTCTTGCCATTGTTATCCTAGCTCCACTCCGGTGCTCTTGTGATATTGAATCAGAAAGCGGACACAAGACAACCAAAGTGAAAGAAATCCAATATACTCAACAAGAAATTATGAATGTGATCAAGGAATCATACAATAAAACAAGACAAGTTTTATGGGAAAGAAACATATCATTGTATTATATTAAAGTGAAAGTGGAGATTACAACCAAAGACTTGATGTCACAAGGTCCCCTTTCGATGGCCCTTTTCTCCAACACACGCACTTTCTCCAACTTTGAATGAATAAGATCCACAATGACTTGATGAACTGAAATGAAGCTCTCAAGTATGAGCTGAAGTAGAATTCCTCATCCAATTCTTAGCCTATTCAACCTTAACCTTTTCCATGAGAGATCCCTCTTTATATAGGGGAAATAGAGATGGTTTGAATATATTAGGATGATCCCACCAAATTAGAGAAGTGAGTAAGATCCAAACCATTCAGATACCACCTCATCTTCTAGAAGATCCCCTTCTAGAACTTTCGTGAAGTTTGACTTTTCCTTGGCTTTTGACATCGTCGCACCCTAGATATAGTGAAGCCTATTGAGACTTCGTAGTACATCTCTAGAGCAGGGAGAAATGACCAGGCATCATTGCACCCTGTGCCTTTTGTAGCCTATGATGACCTTCTTTAATAGGGTTTTTGAGAGGCAAAATCTAGTCACTTTCCTCATGGAAAAAGACTCTTTTTTGGAACATGAACAAATGTTTGTCAATGGATCACTGAGGTGACCAAAATAATGTGTAACAGGGCCCAAGCAGTTGAAGCGAGATTCTTTTTCCAGCAGCTAGCACCGTCAGCATAACTAATTTGGTAGGCCAATGGAGGATGAATCTATGAATAACATGGATGGTATATCATCCATGCAAAGTGGAGGAGAAAAATGAAGACTAAAACCTCTATAAATGTGTACAAAAGGAAAAATCCTAGTGTAGAATGGCTATGCTCAGGCATAAAAATTCTTTACGTACAACGTGTTGATGGGTTCTTTGAGAGGATAGCCTTCTAGAAAGGCCACGATGTATGCACCTTTAGTGAGTCAGTTTTGGACAATGTAGGGTCCATGCCATAATGGTTCGAAGTTCCCATGACCTAGACTATCATGGGTGATATTGTAGGCTAGGATGAGATCTCCTTCGTTAACTGAATGAAGGTTGACATGGTGGTCAAAGGTGGATTGGGACCATTTTTTAGCTACCTCATTGTTTTGTAATGAAGACCGATGATATTCATCCACTGAATCTAAGGTCAGCAAGCACTACTCCCTTGGAGCAGTGTTAGGTAATAGCTTGATGGCGGTGCGTAACGTAGGAATTTCACACTCGATGGGTAGGGTGGATTCGATCCCATGGATGACATGAAACAGTGTAAAAATGGTGGTAGTTTTGATTGTTTTCCAATAATCCCATAATGTTGAAAACAACATATGATTCTAGTTGGTGTTATGTTTTTTGATGGTACATTGTAGCATGGTTTTGAGGACTTTATTGGAAGCCTCGACCTTTCCATTGGATTGAAGGCAATATGGGGAGGAAAACTCATGGGAGAAACCTAACTTGGAGGATATTTCTACGAATATCTCATTCTCTAAGTGCTTACCATGATCAGATACTAACTATATTGGAATTCCAAAATGAGAAATGACGTGGTTAAAGAAAAAACATGCTGCTATGTCAGCGATATTGTTGAAGGTAGGCATGGCTTCAACCCATTTGGTAAAGTAATCTATTGCCACAAAGATGTACTTATTTCCATTACTAGATGGAGGATTGCAAGTCATGAATTCGAAGCCCCATTTATAGAAGGGGTTGGCGGTGATGACTAGATGTAGAAGATCAAGTGGCGCTCATGCTTTGTTTGCATAGAGCTGCAATTTGTCGCATCACTTGACAATGTGCATGCAATAATGAAATAGTGTGGGACAAAAGTATCCTACTTAAATGATATTTTGGGTGGTGGACATACTTGAGATGTGACCACCGTAAGCATCGTTATGGAAAATTTTCAAGACTCTGTCTTCTTCGTCGATGGTCAGAAATCGACAAAGTATGGTGTAAACCCCACGTCAGTACAATACATCACTGATAAGGAGGTATAGAGGGGCCTTATGGAGAATGCGTCAATGATCATATCGAGAGACATGAGACCCAAACTTTTTTTTCTGAAGGTAGACGATAAGGTTTTCATACTAGGGGTCATCTGAGGGGATGAAGAAGAGGTGTTCATAAGGAAAATCCATATTGATGGGTGAACCTTTTACATATGGGGGAAACGATGTAATACATTCCAAGAGAACAAGTTCTTTATTTCTTTTGGGAGTTGAGAACTCTAGGTCGTATTCCTGAAAAACAATGATCCACCGAGAAAATTTTCCATTAATCTACCATCGGCTAAGCAAGTACTACATGGGGTTAGAATCTTCTGTGACTTTGGTAGTGCAAAGAAGGATATAGTGACGCAGTTTCTGAACTACGAGGATAACTGTGACGGCTAGTTTCTCATCATGATTGTATTTTAGGGGTGACCCTGAAAGATTTTTACTGATGTAGTAAATGACATGTTCTCATCCATCATCCCCTAATTGGATGAGGAATCATGCTACTGAGATGGTTGAGGTTGATAAGTAGAGGATGTAATCACGATCATAGTCTAGAGGACTAATCAAAGGGTCATTGGATAGCGTCACATTTAAATCATCAAAAGTAGTTTGGGCATGTTCATCCCATCGAAATGGGATATCATGACGCAGTAAGAAAAGGAAAACATCTGCATGAGTGGCGTAATCTAGGACAAAGCGATGTAAAAAGTTGGCTTTGCCTTGTAGGATTTGTAGTTGGTGCAAATTCCTAGGTGGTGGAGTTTCTGTAATAGCTTGGACCTTGAGTGGGTCCACTATGATGTAGTATTGGGAGACAATAAACCCAAGGAGGCATCCATCGGTGATGAAAAATACACACTTGAGAGGGTTAAAGTAGATATTGTACTGGTGACATTGTTGAAAGACAATGCGTAAGTCGTCTAAGTGTTGATTTTGTTTCTTGGATCGAGAATTGAGGTCATCCAAGTAAGCGAGGATGATGCAAGCAATATCATTGAAAACATAAGTCATGGCCCGTTGAAATGTCACACCTACGTTTTTTAGTCCAAAAGGCATGACACGATAAGTAAAAGTACCCCATGGGGTAGTAAAAGCAGTTTTATACTGATTTGTTGGGTGTATTTGGATTTTATTGTAGCTGGAGATCCCATCCATGAAGGAAAAGGCCTCGTGGATGGAATAGTCATCGATAATTTGGTCAATGAAAGGGGTTGGAAAGTTTTCTTTGGGATATGCATGGTTGATATCATGAAATTCGGTGCAGACACGAATAGTGCCATGTTTTTTGTTAAAGAGGACGGGGTTGGACACCCATGAGGTATATGCAATGGGGTAAATAAACACAATGACCCATAACTTGTTGATTTTGGATTTGATAGCCACATCTTTGGGTGGGTGAAGTGGGCATTTCTTTTGATGGATTGGGGTGACATTTGGCTATGTGTCGATGAAATGTTCGATGATAGAAGGATCGAGGTCAGGAATCTTTTTATAGGACCAGGAGAAAATATCCCGGTATTCCTGAAAGAGAGCTTTGTAAGAGGTGAGTTCCTCAGGGGAGCATGCGACACCAATGGTGATTTCTTCTATGATTCTCAGTTTGATGGAAATGTCGATTTTGACAGTGGGGGAAATGTTGGCCATGTTTCCTTCCTCAAAAGAATTTGGGGAAGGGATCGGGTTGTTGAACCAGTCTATATGCCCTAACAGAATAAAATCCTTTTTTTTGATTGCACATATAGAGGCTTGGCTAGGAGATTCAAAGGCTTCCTGTGAGAGAAAAACCACTTGGTGATGTAGTGCATTCCATGGGAAATCGGGGGTAGTGAGTTCCTCTAGGATATCTTCATCATAGTGGAAAATGAGAGAATACGAGGGATTCATGGGGGGAACATGGGTGACGAAGAGGGGATATCCTGACTATGTTGTGATGGATTTCTTGACATAAACCAAATGTCTAGAGACTGTGGGTGATAGACTGTGGTAGGGGGCACAATTTCCTGTTGAACATGAACCAGAGAATTGGGAGGATTTGGGGGAAGATCCTTGGATAGTCTACCTATGAACCATGGAGGGGTGGGAAGTGACTCGGGTTCAGGGGAGGTGATGTTGGTAGTATCTAGATCAGGAAAGACCCATGGTGAGGTGGTTATATGTGTTTAAATATGGTTTGAATGATGACCTCGGTATACCACAATCAAAGGAAAATGGTATGTGAAATGAGCAAGTGAGTCACAGAGCGTGTAAGTGAATCTCATCCGTTCTGGGACTGAGGTAGAGACATAATGAATTTCAGTGACAGGGGTACCCATAATTGGTGATGGAGGGGGATATTGTTGAAAGGTTTAGTGCACTATTGTTAGCATCAGGGATGATTTTAGGGGATAAATTTCACTCATGGGATAATTTTCCATGGTTTTTCCAAAAACGAGATTCATTATTTTAAAAATGATTTGCCCAAATTCTATATGATAAAATTATTTTACCTTAAAAATCACCAAAATTTTATAAAAACTATATAAAATACTTAGAAATTTGAATATTTTTACAAAAATATCGCCAAACATTTATAGTTGACATATGAAGGATTAGTAAGATTCGCCTAGGTTTCTACATTTTAAAATAAATTTCTATCCTTAAAATCATCCTTGGTTAGCATCTGGTGAAACTAAGGTAGAGTTGGGAAATGATGAGTGTAGTGGCCATATTCTGAACAGATGACACACACGAATTTGGTTCACAACCCTTTATTGCCTATAGTAGAGGACGATGTCGTAGTACTAGATGTACTTGGAGAAGTGATGAGAAATGTGGTTTCTTGAGGGAGTTGGATCAGATTGTGTAACTCGTGAAGAGAAGGACGTCTATTAGTGGGGTGTGCCTCTTTTTCGCGTAGCACACAAGGAGGTTGAACTTGAGGAGGAAGTGGAGTTGTGGGATATTTCTTCTTTCGTCTGCCCCCAGCTATGGAAATGGTGATAGAAATTGGGGGTGAGGGTGGTGTGGCCGAAGCTAGTACTGGAATCTGCATCAAGATTCCCTTTGACTGAGGAGGGAGAGATGGTTGAGGAAATATCATAGGAGGTTGTAGATACCATACAGGGATGGCGAGTACCATGTTAGGAAGGGTAAGTGTTGTGGCTACCTAAAATTCTTGTAATCCTGGTGAGGGGTAGAATAAGGGAATTTGAGTAATGGCTTGTGGAATTGTCTCCAAAACAAGGATCTTCCTGTGGGGGGAGGGGGAAATCGAGGAGAAGTGGTGTAGTAGGGTTCTCAGAGAATCCTTGAGGTAATATTTCTTCAACTGGTGGGACATCGAGGTATGGAGAGGCCTTAGTGGGAGGAATGGTGTCTCTGGTGTCAGTTCCATTAGAAGATATGACACACACTTGTGTTGAGGGGTGTATGAGAGGTGGTGATCCATGGTATTCCCCCAGCAAGGAAGGGTCCTTAAAAATTCTGAGGCCCATGTGAATGATTGGATAAGCATTAGAACTTGTGCAGAAAAGAGGAAAAATGTTATCGATGTTGGCGGAGTGGTTAGGCTCGTAAAGTGTAATTTGGTTGATGGTGACAATTTTCCCATTGTGGGGGAACATCATCGTTTGAAATATAGAAGAGGCCACGACGTTCATAGCGTAAATGTAGCTACGTCCAAACAAGATATTGTAATCAAGTAGGGTCTTGATAACCTCAATGTAAATGAGGATGGTTTTTCCCTCGAGTTCCATGGGGAGATTTTGAAAGATCCCTTCAGGTGAGGATGGTCGACCATGATAGGCTCTCAAAGTGATGGCAAATGGTATTAGCTCAAGGGAGCCAATTTTCTGCCATACATTTTTGGACAGGATGCATGTGGATTCACCTTGATCAATGATAGACCGATGAACCATGATGTTCTGAATCTTGACTAGTATTTGGAAAGCTAATAGAGTGGGGAGACATGGTTCTCTGCTATCTAGATCAAAAGAGATGAGTCTAGTATCAGTTGCGTCGACTACCCCCAAGGAGGAAAGTAAGGATTTCTGTTGATTTGGGAAGGTTTGGAGGACTTCCAATATAGAAATGGTTGTAAGAGACTGCACCAAGTCATTGACCAGACTGTAATTGTGTGTTTGCCTAGCTTGAGGGTTATTGATATTCCGTCATAAGGGAATGTGAGGGATATTAATGGTACGTTCAGTATTAGGGCATGGAATCATCAAGGGTTGTTTGAATGTAGTTGGAGTCACTTCCAAAGTAGTTGGAGTAGACTCAAGGGGTGCATTGTATTGATGACCACGAGTTTTCAGAGAATTTATTCTTTACTGGTGAGGAGGATATTGTGATTTGTTGGATTACCAGGGTGGGTGGGCCCTAGGTTTTGATACTGTCCCATGGGTGGTGTGGAAGGATGTACCTCATGTTGAGTGTTCATCACACTTTAGTGTGGAATAGGGTTTTGCAACATGGTCAGGGGTGGTTTTTGCAAATACTGTTTTGGGGCCTATTGAGGGGCAGGCAGTGCTAGAAGACGTGGCAGGTTCATGGATTCTTTCATTCATTTACAGTCATAAATTTGGGGACAATGGCGAGTATAATGTCCATGATCACCGCAAAGAGTGCAAGGGAAGTTCATCTAGAGGTTGTTGTTTTTGTTCCTCCCTTGGTGTTTATTGTTATTGTCCCCTTGGGGGTTCTGGTTACCCTTATTCTAGTTTCCCCTGGTAGGTTGGTTTTGTTGAGGGTTATTTCCCCCTGGTCCTGGGTTATTATTGTTTCAGTTTTTTTCTTTATTCTTGGCACTATTCAACTGATGGGATGGATTTTTCGTATTAAACTATAAAAAAGTATGAATCTGCTGAATGGGAGAGGGTTGAACAAAGTTAACGTCAACATGTGGTTTTCCATGTGTAGGAGCAACTACCTGTGGAGGACCAAGGAAAGGAAAGTATGGATTGTTTTGTGGCAATGATCCATAGTGCACATAGGAAGGGGAAGTGTTTTTACTAGTGCCCAAGCTATATGCTGAGGTAGAAGGTGAATCAAAACTTGGTTGAGAGGTTGGGCACATCATGGGTGGCAGCGAGGGTCCACTTATGGGTGGAGGGGGAGAAACATGATATGGTTGTTGGTAAGGGGGAGGAGGGTAATAAGATGGCATCAAGTAATACTATGTATAAGTAACTTGACTGAGCATAAATGAGGTCGAATTGTTGAGCCTTGTTGATGGCTTCCTCTTCGGACTGGGGGAAGGTGGATGCTACATCTTTGGAAAGTATAGAGACAAGTGATTTTATAAACCAATCGAGACATTGTTCTTTGGTGGTTTCCGCTTTACATAAACTATGTCACTGATGCCATTCATGGATGTGGTCGACAATGTGCATATTTGAGGTTTGTTTGCACTCAGAGATCAGTTCTAAACCAGTTGCATGACAAACTGGTAGTTGGAAGAAGGCCAAAAACACTTTGGCCAAGGATTCAAAAATCACATCGGACCCTGATTTTTCATCCACATACCATTTGGTTGATAGACCAGTGAGTGTTCATTGAAATACCCTCAAGTGGATGGATTCATCCATGATTCTATTTGAAGAGAACCATAAGTGGAAGGTCATGACATGGTTGGCAGGATCTTTCCCCGGTTTTCCTTCAAATTTTGGAATATCTGAAGGTATCTTGGTAGGCATATTGGGCCATGTGGGGTCATGTAAAATGGGATCATTCATGATTATAGTCAAATAAGGAATGTTGAGAGATGCCAAGTATGGCATGGGGGCTATTGGTGGAGGATTATTTCCAGTCATGGTGTGAGCAAGTAGTGGACCTGACCCTTGAGAGGGATTTGGTGGGGTTGTACTTCTCCCTTGAGAAGAAGTTTTCCCACCAACTCCTTATGAAGGAGATCTAGTGGATGGATGGCCTTAGGAATTCGACCCAATTAAAGTGGAACCAAGAAAATTTGATCCCAAAATAGGGGCATTCACGGGGGTGTGAGACGGTTGAGACAGTGATTCAGCAAGGCTAGGGACTCCTCCTAGATTAGAAGGGAGATTTTGCAAGTGTCTGGAATGACGGGGATTCTGTGGGTCCCCTATGGTGTTCAACTAGAAAAGTGAATGTGTGTAAATGGTGATGAGAGAAATAAATGAACAAGAGATTTTTATACTTTGGACCTTCAGAATATAACTCACAATTGCATGTAATCAAATTAGCATCATACATAAAATAAAACGTAAATAATCATACATGTGGGTAGGTGGATTTTTTCCACGTTGGGGAACAAATAAAACATATCCTCATGTCCTAGAAGAGGTATTGTCCTTCCTCTCAAATAGCACTGGACCTTCCAAGAGCACTCAAAACTGGGGTCTGAAGCCATTGGAAGAGGAACTAGTGAAGGATGAAATAATCAGTTATAATGAGAGGTAGAGGGTTCATATCCCGAAAGAGCTGGCGATATTTCCGAATAGCCACAAAAAATATTATCAAGGTGAAATTGCAACCCACAATTGCCACCTGGGTAGATGTCCTAAATTTGGTCACTAGGTACCTTCGTTAAAGTGCGACATTTAGATTTTCGGCCTCAGAAATGGGTCACGGGCTCGATCCCTTCCAAGAACTGGGTGACTCAAGGGGGGATGCATAGAGAAACCGGACCTTGGCCTTCAACCCTTCACAGGTATCTCCCTGCCTTATGGTGTAGGAACACTTTTGTTATCACATTTATTTGTAAGGGGGTGTTCTCCTTAAGAGATTAACCCCTTGGAAAAATAAATGGAAAGAAGTGGGCTAAAAACCCACAAAATCCCTCTTATCCTAAGTTTTGGGGCTTGGGTGCATCATGCTAAGTAGTGCATAGATCTGGGTGGCTGATATCCACGTACCTAGATCTATGGAACAAGATCCATATCGGACCCCCCCCTGATGTTCTTTCGTTAACGAGGGAGGGGGGTCAGATATGGATGGTTTTGGATGCGGGGAACCCACTATCATGTCACCTCC
>CBVK0100462847.1:0-12053 GCA_900067695.1 Picea abies
TTGTCATGTGTGACCCCTTTACTCCAAATGTGAGTCTGGTCGGCAAGCTATCGTCAGCCTACATCCAGTAAGGAAACATGTCAGTGATAACAATCAACATCATAATATGTAATCATATGTACATATGTCACATCAACAACATTCAAGCCCTAACATTCCACTCTCTGGCTCGATCCAGAGTCCAAGTAGTTTCATCGATTCTTTGGCATCCTCTAACATCCAGAGTCCTACACACTTAGGAGAACCCAGTCAATAGCACTCATCGATGTAAATACAAAAAAAATAACATATCATCAAATCCACAATATCTCATAATCATAATCAAAATAGTCAATAGTATAATGACCTATATCACTTGCATGCAAGTTTCCTCAAAGAATAATTCCACTCAGTGCGATCAAGAGTGGGATGTTACAGAATCTTTCGGTCGAAAAAGCCTTTTTTCGGCCAAAAGATGGTTGAGCGAATTTCGTCAGACAGAAAAAATGAAAAGACACATCGTATCATTTTATTTCATGCCAAATCGTATAAATACGCTTTTGGTCGAACCCATTTAACACAATTGATCACTTGTTTGATGGTTTTCTAGAGCACCTAAACAAAGTTTCGAATCATCTTTTTCATTTTTGTTGAATAAGGTAATTGATGTTTGTTCAAGTTTTTATTGGAATAACAATTTATATATTGAAAGAAAAATGTTGAGAATTTTTTCAAGGTGAATCCTTTCTTGAACATAACTTTTGCAAATAACTATACTCGTGGGAAAAAAAATTTGCGCAAGAGGAAATTCGATCATACTCAAGATGAAACTCACCATAACGATTAAAGAAAAGAGCATTATTGGAGAAATAAATGAGAACATGCAAATATCGAAGAAAGAAACGATGATAATGTAAATAGAGATTCTCAACAAGAAGAAGTCCAACCAAGTATGCATGCATATCTTATCTATATTAAAATTATAGAATTCAAATTTAAAATATTGTTTAATATAATTGATTGTAATTACGATTTGATGTTTTTCAAAAAACATAAATATATTTGTCTCATAACGTCAATGAAGATTGAAACCGAAATTGAAGTAGAAGACATTGAAACCAAAATTGAAGGAGAAGACGAATTACCTATAGGTATGTACATAAATTTAGATAATAAAAGTTGAACACTTGTATATAGTTTAGTGAATTTATGTTTGGGTTTTGTTTTTTAATATAAACTTTAAATTTAAATATGCATGAGAATCTATCAACATTGATGATGAAATATTAAAAAATGTTGATACTAACAAATTTGGAAAGAAAGAAGCTAAGCGTTATATAAGATATCGAACTAAAAATATTTATAATATATTTTTCTAAGATGAATCAGTAATAGTACAAGCTCAATTTTTACTCTATATAATAAAGTAAAGAAATTTAAAAGAAGCTACATCGTTATTGGGTATTCAAAAGTCGACAAAAGATACAAAGGTGAAACAAAATGTCTTTGACAATATAACTATTGAATTAAAATATTTTGGAAAATCTCGAAAAGAAGATGGAAGTGTTGCACGTAGAGTGATACAAAGAATTGTTGTTTCATCTAGCAATATAAAAGATCATTTGACATGACACATGGAAAAAACAATGGGAACGTCAAGAAAAACAATGTACAAAAATAGAAAATTTCTATTGCAAATAGATGCAAATGACGAACTAACTTGTTGGACAGTGATTTTTAGACGACCCTACAAATATAGAATTGCAGTAAATGTTGAAGAATTGGCCTGTAATTGTTGGTTGACAGAATCTCGTGTTTCACCACAAACAAGGGATGTGTTTTGAAAAAGAATATAATGAAAACAATATGAAGAACATCCAAAACATATATTGCCAATGATACAAATAGAATTGTTCAATAATTTCAAAGAAGAGCACAAACAAGTTCGAATTTCCATCAATACATTTGTGCCAAAAAAACCATGGTTTGTTAAACCCATCACTATTCATGACACTTGTTGTTTTCATTATCATGTGGAACTTAAGTTGCATTATGAAACGTTTCTTGATTTTGGTAAAACTTTATGGCCAAGTTCACCTTCTCCTTCCACATTCTGTGCTTTTATATCTAAAATTTTATGTGAAAGAGAAGATGATGAATTATTTTATGAAAAAGAATTTGTTGGTGGAAATAAATGTGATCGTTGTGGAAATCTAAGTTTGTTTCACTCAAATTATCTCATTGATATGAATGATCAATCATTTTATAATATAAGAGTCAATTGGAAGAGATATGAATATATCAACAGCACGGCTCCGCATTCTTCAAATGTTATTTCCAAAAGGATTAATTTGAATGTAGATAAAATCCATGTGACATATTTTTTGAAGAAGTTTGAGGAAGAAATTTATAAATACACCAAGCATTCACATAAAGCTTGATGGAAATACCTACAATTCAAACAATCCCGTGAAGTATTTCCAACAGGGACAATTTTCTCTGTAGTTGATTTTGTAGAGAATTACACATTCACTGTACAAAAAGAAATACAGAGTGAATATTATCATTATGATCAATCACTATATTTTTCCATGTTCTATATAGACATGCTCAACGGATTCTTGATAACATGTAAATCACCAACGAAAATTGACATGTTATTAAAGAATATCACTTTTATATAAGTGATGATCGAGCACACGACACACATTATGTACAATATCATTTTGATAAACTTTATGATTCATTGAAAGAACATGGAATCATATTTGAACAACATTAGATATGGTCAGATGGGTTTGCGGGTCAATTCAAATCTTCACGATCATTCTATTGGTTGTGTACTCTTAAACAAAATTCAAACATTACACATTGTTGGAATTTTTTTGAGACTGGTCATGGAAAAGGAGAGCATGATGGTGCATGGGCATGTGTAAAATGATCACTTCGAAGGTATCAGATGAACCCTCATGCCGATCGATTTGAATCCACTGATCAATTTGTTGAATGGTGAAAAATGGCGGTAAGCCATGAGAATAATCCGTCAAGGGATGTGCACAGGTGTTTCTATATACACATGTTACACATGTACACAAGACATTTTTATTTACGTGTTCAAATTTATATTCAATCTTCAATCATTTTCTTGAGAGATTTAAAGTTAACAATTTGTTTGTCTTATGCAGGTTATTTTGGTATGTTGGAATCCAAGATGTAAATAGATCAATTCCATATGAAGTCGGTACAATACATGGGACATGAAAAATGCATTCAGTTAAAACAAAATGCTATCAAAATGTGTTTTCATTTGATAGAGGAAATGAGTCTTGTTTTTGTTTAGTTTTCATAGAGGAAAAAAAATCTACAGATTTTACAAACTGAAAATGTGGAATATGTTAAATCTTGGAGACATACCAAACTTAATATAAAAGGGAAAATGTCACTTGCAAGCTCAGAGGATATGGAATCAAATTAAACTATAGTGTCAGTTGATGGAGATAGAGTTTATGATCTTGTTAGAGAAGGTAATTTTTATGTATAATTTTTTTCAGATAATTTGTAGATGTACTTGTGTGATAATCTAACATGAATTATTTGTTGTTCAATATATCCAATTATTTGCAGGATATGTCTTTGTCATGGTTTCACCTATAGACAACACTGAAAATGTGAAATATTATTTGATGTGATGCACAGAACAAAAGATGAGGTTATTAAAAGATTTTGATGATAACGGTTTTATATATGAAAGAGGATCCATTGTATCGAAAGGGTATTTTTTTCAAGAAATCCATCAAACCGATACTCATGTTCATTTTCAAGACTACCAGTCAGATGTCATAAGTTGTCAATATAGTCATTTGGTTTGTGAAGCGTGCATAAAGTTAATAGAAGTTCAATAAAAAAAAAAGTTAGAAAATTGAAAATGTTCAAAGTCGATCATGAACAAATAATTTAAGATGGAATACCATTACTATTTCTTTAAACAAGTGACATGTGTACATTCCATAATTTTATATTTTGCATTGAAAGTACATGTATTTATGAATATCTAGGATTCTAGAATCATTTCCAGTTTAGTTTACTTTCATGGTCCATTCAATTAAGAAAAGTTGTATTTTTTATGAATTATAAAGTTTACCAAGACTTATTTACAATTTCATGGAAGAACCTATAGATTGTATCTAGAAAACGTAAATTGACCTATACTTTGGATGATTATACTTTAACCTTACAAATTATCCAAATCCTATACACAAATACTTTAATGCATGTAACCAATTTACTACATATAGGATACATGCATTCATTATTTGCAATTTGATTGTTCAATGCCTTTTCATATGAAGATGATAACTTCATATCAAAACTAGGAACAATTTCCATGTCATTATAAGGGACTATTGATGGCTTAGAAAAACTTTAAAGACATCTTAAAGTGTATGATTAACATCCTAATTAAAAAATTCAAGGTAATACATGTATGATTATCATCCTAATTAAAAACTTTAAATTCATCTTAAAAAGTATCAATTATAATTATGAAATTGTGAATTTTGATTCCAAAAGTGTTGATATTATATTAAATTGTTAAATTTCTGCATTTAGATTTCAATTTCTTGAAGCAAATTGAAACAAAAATGTGTGTGATTAACAGGTAACAAGTTACTTATATTATACACATTAAACATAGTTTTCATTGAATTTGATTGAAAAAAACTTAAGTTGAAAAAGAATTTGATTTTGTGGCCTAATAACAAAAAATAAAAAATAAGAGGTCATCTACTAAAGTATGGTTTGTCGCATTTAGATTTTCATAATTTAATTGAATTAATGGTAGGGGTCATATTAATGGAATTAGTGAATATTTTCGATGTGGAGAGGATTGATAATTTCCATCAACCATTTTCTACCCTTACAAAAACAATTCATATCAATATAAATTTTAATGAAAATTGTTTACTTATATTATAGTATATTTTAATTTTACATATTAAAATAAGTTCTAATACTTCCAATGTGTAGAGGATTGATAATTTTTAGATCAACCTTTTCTATACATACAAATTTATATTAATATAAATTTTAATGAAAATCACTTACTTTTATTAAAGTATATTTTAATTTTACATTCTAAATCATGTTTTTATTTCAATTTTTATTACAAAATGGGTTTTTATTTCACATTTTCTTGAATAAATATATTGAAAGCTGGAGAAGTAACCAAAGACTAACAAAACCAATTTAGTGTTGGATTGTCATTTCATTGTGAAATTTCATAAGAAACTATAAATTTTGATGACTTGTTTTGACTATTTTCAACCATATTTCCAAATCAAACAAAATTTAAATTATAAGTGAGAAACTATAAATTTTATTTCACATTTTCTTGAATATTTCATTGTGAAATTTCATAAGAAACTATAGAATTTGATGACTTGTTTTGACTATTTTCAACCATATTTCCAAATCAAACAGAATTTAAATTATAAGTAAGAAACCATAATTTTTATTTCACATTTTCTTGAATATTTCATCGTGAAATTTCATAAGAAACTATAAAATTTGATGACTTGTTTTAACTATTTTCAACCATATTTCTAAATCAAACAAAATTTGAATTACAAGTGAGAAACTATAATTTTCATTTCACATTTTCTTAAATATTTCATTGTGAAATTTCATAAGAAACTATAAAATTTGATGACTTGTTTTGACTATTTTCAATCATATTTCCAAATCAAACAAAATTTAAATTATAAGTTAGAAACTATAATTTGATAACTACCCAGATCTCCTATCACTACACAATTAGCTCCACATAGAATCAACTCTACTTCACATAGTACAATGATGTTTATACAATAATGTTTATAAATAAAATGAAATAAAACATCTTTAATTTCATCGTAAAACATAAATTGACCTTTTGAGAAATCAAATATGAGACAATAAATTGATATTTTGAGAAATCAAATTTGAGACAATAAATTGATATTTGAATTCAAAAAATATCAACTATATATATAATCAAAGTTTGAATAATTACACCACCAAATACATAAGTTCCACATCCATTTTAGGATGATAACAAAAACTAAGAAATTTAAATCTAAAATTCTGGACTATAAACCATCTTTTTAAGATATATCATTTCATACATGCAAAAGAAAACATAATTCAAAAATTAAAAATTCAAACATGCAAAATAGAACATAATTCAAAATTTAAAAATTTACAATAAAATATATGTACAAATTTAAAATAAAATGTACACATGTACAATTTTAGATAAATAAAACAAGTTGTGATTAAATCCAAATTGACATACATACCAAAAGAGTTAAGCCTCATCCTCGAACATACTCATTTCCACCAAATATAATGTAAACATATTTTCCACCAGATATAATTTAGACATTTGTAATAATAGAAGACAATAATAAAAAAAAAAAATAACACATATTAGCATATATACTTTAACTAAATATTAAATAAACAATAAGAAATAATAACATACCCAATCAGAGCCAACATTGAAAATCAGGAAAATCAAACAGGATCCACTGGCGAAGGAAGAGGGGGGTTCTGCAAAACCCTAGACCCGCCCATGACAACGGCCCGAACACAGGCCAAAGCTCACTGGTAAGAATCTCAACAAACGTCTTTCCTCCCCGACCGGCCCCAACTGCTATAGGAAGATGAGCGCAGGGGAGGGGGGGCAACCCCCCTCATACCGTAATGTCACAGCTAATGAAAAAGGGGAAACCAGAACAACACGGCCAGCCTTTGAGCTGCCGCCACTGATACGCGAGCAAATCCTAGCCCGAGAGCAAGGCCTTAAAGAGGACATGGACACCGACGCCGGCACCTCTCAACTGAAGCAGCCACGGCACTAGGAACCGGGCAAGTGCATACCGCAAGCAGAGAAGACGCCGAGATACCTCATCAGCTCCAACAGAGTGGGTGAACACATGCAGTTCATGCGGGAGCATGCCCTCATTGGCAAGTTTTTAGGGCTATGGTCGACAGAAAGAGATATCAACAAATGGATAAAGCATTGGTGGAACCCTAAAGGTGAGTATGAGCTTCAACTTAGTTCCAAGGGTTTCTTCACAATCATATTATACAACCTAGAAGAAAAAGACAGGATCTTTGAAAATGGACCATACTTATTCAACTCGGCAGGGCTGTTCCTTCGCTTCTGGACTAAAAGATTTAGCCCCGATAAAGAAGATTTCACCATGGCTCCAGTTTGGATCAGATTGTATTCCCTCCCACATGAGTTCTGGTTGGAGGAAATTTTAATGGGCATTGGAAATACCCTAGGACAATATGTGAAAGCGTCTGAGGCTACCAGACAACGCAAATATACCTCATACGCTAGGATTTGTGTATATATGAATATTTCCAAAGCAATCCCTGGCGCGGTAACCCTTGAATACCAGGATGAGGACTGGGTGCAAACTCTGGACTACGAACATATTCCATTCAGATGCCGCAGGTGTCATGAACACAGCCACCTATATCGAGACTGCCCTCTAATCAAGCAAGCTACCAAAGCAAATGATACCAAGAAAATAGATGGCTTCACCCCAGTTACAACAAAAAGGAGAAATCCAGCAAAGAAGCAATCCATGGTCCCCAAACACAGAATAGTCACCAAGAACCCATACGAGATTCTGGAGAAACTACCAGAAGAGGAGGAGGTGCAGAATCCGCTCAAGCATCCCCAACCGCCGTAGATGGAGGACAAGCAATCCAATCCTCCCCCTCAAAATCATGAAGCCCACATGGAGGACAAAGAAGAGGGAGAAGGGGATACGCCGATGATGCTGGATGACAGAGAGTTAGCAGGGATAGATCTGGAAAAGCTGGAAGAAGCCCTAAATCAAAAGAACCTGCAAACCCTTCCAGAGGAGAAACTACGCAAGGTCCACAAGGTCTTTCTTAACTCCTCAGCAGGATCCACTGCACGCTTGGGCATAGCACTAGACCAGAACTCTGGCTCAAAGAAAATCCTGCGTGAAAGCAAGAGAAGAGGATGCAAGCCAGCGTACCAACTGATCAAGGAAGCCGGAAACCTTATGATAAACTTAGGACATATACATAAGCTTTCAGAGAGATACCTCCATACCTCACCCCCTTCTTAATGATGAAGATCGTAACCTGGAACATACGAGGCATGAATGGGAGATCCAAGCAGCGGATTCTCCGAGAATGCATCATAGCAGAGAAACCAGACATATTACTGCTCCAAGAAACCAAATGCAAAGGAGCAGAGGTGGAAGCAATCTTCCAACGCATATTGCGAGATTGTAGCTCCATCACAACGGATGCCATAGGAGCCTCAGGTGACCTGTCCATACTATGGAATCCAGCCAACATCACCATCAACAATCCCTTCACAACAATCAGCACAATCACGACCCACTACACAATAATGGGCACGAACCAGGAGGGAGCCATAAAAAATGTATACGGACCTCAAGGGAATCAGGACAAAGACAAATTCATGGAGCAGCTCAGGTTAATCAAGGGCCTGATCACCAACCCAAACTGGATCATTGGCGGCGACTTCAACATGATCTTGACACTGGAAGAAAAATTTGGTGGCATCAAACGATTGGAGCAGGACAGTGGTAAGTTCAAGGATCTCATTGACCATCTTAACTTAGTTGATATAGAGAATTGCAATGGTACTTTTATGTGGTCCAATCGCAGATCAGGAAATCAGCACATTGCCTGTAGATTGGATCGCTTTCTGGTAACAGAGGAGATCATGGAATCAGGGGCAACTCTGGAAAGTCAGATATTACCGAAAGCAGGCTCTGACCATTGGCCCCTAGGTCTGCAGCTGGACATGGGGGAGCCACCCAGATACAAGCCGTTTCTCTTCGAGAAATTTTGGCTCTCCCACCCGGACTTCAAAAGCCTTGCCAAATCCTGGTGGGAGCAAGCAGAAATTGACCACGACACCTGCATGTACAAATTTCAACAATGCTTAAAGAACTTCAAGCAGAAGTTAAAACTCTGGAACAAAGAAATCTTTGGAAACATCACGCAAAGCATCAAGACCATCGAAAGAAGGTTGGAGGAAATTCAAGAAATCCTCATTGCAGGGTCCAGAACAGTAGAGATCATGCAGGAAGAGGAGCAGCTCCAAATGCAATTAGAGGAGCGAAGGAAACAGGAGGAAATATTATGGAAACAAAAATCCAGAGTGCAATGGCTTAAAGAGGGGGAAAAAAACACTAAGTTATTCCATAAAGCAGTGATACATAGAAGGCACATCAACAGGATCGCCCACCTGGAGGACAGCCAGGGAAATCTCATCAGAGAGCACTCCAAAATTGAGGAGGAATTGCTTAAATACTATCAAGACCTTCTAAAAGAACCAACCATAGACAGATCTAAGGCAATCAAGAGAGTCACCAAACATATACCAGCTTCAATCACCCCGGAACAGAATGCGGCCTTAACCAGTTCCATTACCCAGGACGAGGTTGACCAAGTCGTCAAGACTATGCCGGCAGGTAAAGCCCCAGGCCCGGACGGGTTCACCATGGATTTCTTCCATCACTGCTGGGATCTGATCAAAAAAGAAGTATGGGAAGTAGTAGATGAGTCACGAACGTCAGGTCTAGTACTGCCAGCTCTCAACACCACCTTCCTCACTCTTATTCCGAAAGAGGAGCGAGTCACCAATCCCAAGCACTTCCGGCCTATAGCCCTCTGCAACGTCATCTACAAAATCATCACAAAGGTCATTGCCACTAGGCTCAAACCAATCCTACCCTTCGTAATCTCCCAGGAGCAGTTCGGGTACGTTGAAGGAAGACAAATCATGGATAGTGTCATCTTGGCCCATGAGATCGTACACTCTCTCAAAACCTCAAGAACTCCAGGTATGCCTTTAAAACTTGATCTCTCCAAAGATTTTGATAGGGCCAGCTGGCAGTACATCAAGGCAGTCCTCGACGCCTTTGGGTTCGATCAGGGATGGGTAAGCTGGATCATGAATCTTCTCACCTCGACCTTCTTTTCTATTCTAATCAATGGTGTTCCCTCTAAACCCTTTTCGCCCTCCAGAGGAATCCAACAGGGAGACCCCCTCTCCCCTTTTCTTTTTATCCTCCTGGCAGAAGGCTTAGGGTGCTACCTCCGAGCAGCAGTCATTGATGGTTCCCTCAAAGGCCTCCCACTGCACAACATTCAGCTTGCCCTCTCACACAGCCAATTTATAGACGATACCCTCCTTCTGAACTCCCCTTCGGTCCAGGAAGCCACCAAGCTCAGCTCCATCCTCTCTGATTTTACCGAAGCCTCTGGCATGATCCTCAACCTTGACAAATCCAAGCTTTTTTTCTTTAACACTCCGGTCCCTGTGCAAAGACATATCTATAGACTCTTAGGAATACCCAGGAGCTCCCTTCTGTCCAATTATCTAGGCATGCCCCTAACCGGGGCTGCGACCTCTTCCATTTCCTGGGACAACCTCCTCCTCTCCATCTCCAATAGAATGCGCAACTGGACCTTCAGGCCCCTCAATATCGCTTCTTGTTTGGTTCTCCTTAAGTCAGTTCTCCAAGCGCTGCCTACTTACCTCTTCATGGCCCTGGCGGCCCCCAAGAAAATCATCAAGTCCATTCGAACACTACAATGAAATTTCCTTTGGCAAGGCATCCAACCCAAAAATAAATGGGCTTTAGTCAACTGGGATCGACTATGCATGCCCAAGAGTCAAGGAGGGCTGGGGATCCAAGACCCAGGCAAACTGAATCAAGTAATGGGAGCCAAAATTTGGTGGCGGTGGTTGAAGAATCCGTCAACAGTGTGGGCACAGTTGTGGCAGCGCAAGTATGCCCCTCTCACACCGGAAGACCAGCTCATCAGGCACAACAACTACATACATGGCTCCAACATTTGGAACACCGCTTGGCAAAACCGCACTCTGGTTCAGAATCACGCTTTTTGGGAAATAAAAGATGGTGGAAGTGCCCTTTTCTGGCAAGACTCATGGCAATAGCTCAAGCCACTGGATACGCTGGAGGAACTAACTGCACTCAAAAGAGCTCTGCACCAGCACACCCCTCTAAAATTCAAAGACTTTTGGGCAGCACAAGACACGCAACAACAATGGCGTCGCTGGAAAACCTCACACCAAGAGCTCGACGTTCTGGAAACTCTCGATCTGCAGCATTGGCAAGCCCACGCCTCCAACAGGAAAATCCGATATCAAGAAGGGCCAGACATCTTGCGTTGGGGGTACACCCCGGCTGGTGTCTTCACCATCAAGGAAGCCTACACAATACAAGGAAATCAACAGGAACCAGAAAATGCGCCTATCTGGAGCAAGGTTTGGAATCCGGCTCTCTGGCCCAAAATCTCCACCTTTCTTTGGCTAGTGGCGCACAATAGGACCTTGACCTGGGACAACCTCCGTAAACGAGGCCTCATAGGACCCTCCTGCTGTGTACTTTGCCTACAAGCGGAGGAAACCAAAGAGCACCTTTTCAATGCCTGCCCCTACAGCCAGCAGATTTGGGACTTTGGAGCGCAACTCATGCGCAAATCCAGCCGAAACCGAAGCTACATCAACATCACAATCGAGAACTGGGATATCATATCCTTCAACAACCCCATTTTAAATTGCATCTGGACCCTACTACCAGGATTCACACTCTGGCTAATCTGGAAGGAGCAAAACAAGAGAATATTCCACTCCCTATCCTCCCCACCAGAAGTCACTTGGGTGAAGGTCAAATCCCTGATTCAAGAAACAATCCGCAGTAATCCTTGGGCTGAAGCAGATCAGCAATGCAGCCCAGCGGAGAGCAACATTCTTCAACATTGGCAACCTATTACCAGCAACCAGCATCAGCAAAAATGCCACAAGAGACTACCTACCAGTCCTACCAACTGGTCTCCCCCTCCACTCCATTACATCAAAGCCAACTTTGATGGGGCCTCCAGAGGCAACCCGGGACCGGGAGGCTATGGGGTCGTGATAAGAAATTAAGAAGGGGAAATCCTCGATATGGAGGCAGGCTGTGAGATCGGAAGAGCGGTTC
>CBVK0100462848.1:0-12053 GCA_900067695.1 Picea abies
CAAAGAATATAAAACATACCCAACAAAGCATATGAGCACATGACCTTTAACAAGAAGCCATTCGACAAACTTCAAGACATAGGGGGCATATATGTAGGGGGGACTTGGTGATGATGCCACATATCCAGTGACTAGGATGGGTTCAGTGTCATTCTGCATGTCATCAGGTGATGTTCTTGATATTGATGATGTCTTATATGTTCTTGGTTTAATGAAGAATCTGCTTTCAGTTTCAACCATGATAGATCTTAGATCTGTGTCTGAGTTGACAATCAAGTTATCAGAGATTGAAGCAAGGATATTGGTTGAATTTTGGCCAGAGGCATACAAGAGGGTGGCCTTTACAGGTTTCTAATGAGACACTGATTCCTTATTTTTAAACCATTTGACCCAGAAATTTTCTTTTGTGCAGTCTGTACAATTGGTATCAACTCAAGAATGGAACTGGAAAACATGCAATAAATGCTCAAATGATGTAACTCAACCAGGAGAAAACCTGAAGACATAGTTGGAGCATTTTTCACAATAGAAGAAGCTGACTTCATGAAGTCTTTTGAGCTATGTCACTTTTATCCTCACAGACTAACCAACTAGATGTTGCACAGTACAAAATAACCACATACCTGGCAGTTTTAGCTATGCTTCATGAGTTCATGATACAATCAAGGATTCTAGATGTTTCCAAGTATAGAGAAAGTCAAATATTTCTCTTTTTTTCTGTTGTGTTTTGAACTTTAAAATCCCTCCAAGACACATGCACAGGAAATATAAACATTTCTTATCCCAACCCCATTAAACCAAGGCATACAAGAAAGGGAATTAGTTCTTTGTTATTTGTTCAAAAGGGGGTTACCAGTAGTCTCTGCAAGAACATAGACCATTCTTAAAATGATCGAAACGGTTAGCATCCCTCACAATAATTTCTCGTGCAGTGATCATGGAGATAAATTTGAAGGCAGTATGGCAATCACCGCATACACGAAGGTTTTTAATAATTTGGATAGTTGTCCCAGAGGGTGTGTTCATTAGACCAAAAGCAAGAGCCAACTTTTCACTGTGGTGAGAGAGAACATCCTTCTTGTATTCTTCTCCCAGGTCATGCAACAGAGAAAATTTTGTCTGGCACATACCCTGCCTCCTTCATCCTCACACCTAGTGTCTCTAAAGTTGCATAGATCTCATCCATTTGTGGGTGTGAGTTGTCTTCTGCAATGAAAGCGTGCACTCTCTTATTGATGTCGATCCATCTACATCTTGGTTTCTTCTTTATTCCCCTATCTTTCATCATTTTTCTCACTCTTGATACATCATTCCATCTGCCAGCAAAAGCATACATGTTTGCCAACACCACATATGGTGCAACATTTGATGGTTCCAACTTAAAATGTTGTTCTTCCACATGGCTCCCTAACTCTATATTGTTATGGCTTATGCAGGCACCAAGCAATGCAGCCCATCCAATGGCATCTAGTTCAAAATGCATGTTTTGGATAAATTTCTCAGCCTCTTCAAGATGTCCAGCATGGATTCAAAATAGTATCTACCCTCATCCACTAGCCCTGCATGACTACATGCAGAGAGAACATAAATGAATGTGACGAGGCTTGGATTTATGCCTACCTTTAGCATTTCTTCAAAGAGACAAAGAGCCTCCATGCCACAACCATGCTGGGCATAACCTACAATCATGGCATTGCAAGTCACCGAATCTTGTTTAGGCATTTTTTTAAACATGTGGCATGCATCCTCTATGCTTCCACATTTGGCATACCATGTAACTAGAGCATTGCCAATAGAGACATATGATGCAAACTCAGTTCTGATGATGACATCGTGGGTTTGGAGGGGGGCACATTCAAATGGGAGTATTTAATACTTCCTCTCCACCACATGCACATGGGACATGACATGTATAGGGAGGATCCTTTCCTTTATTTCTTATCAACTTTTCGAGGTGACAAAACCATGTTAATGGGACCATTATCACGTGATTGGGTGAGGGGATTCTCTTCTCCCCCTTGCCTCCCTTAAAGCACATTCTCCTTTTCTCAAAGTTGTCCCCTTATTTTCCATTTTGTTTGCAATTGTGTTGAGGTCACATAGAACCTGGAAGTAGGAGATAGAATTCATTGTCGAGGTGAGGGAAAGAATCCTCTAGATGATTCATGCTAATCTTGAATCTGTCAGGGGGGTTCCATTCGGAAGGGATCTGATGATGATTGATGAATCCCCAATGGTAGTTTCCTCTTGAATTCCATAATATGTTAGTGTCATGACCATTTCGAGAGAAGCCAGTGCCTCTGCTTCATTGTTGGAGGTGAATCCTAGACCCCAGGTTAATTCTACAACTTGATTTCCATCTAGATCAAGGAGGATCCATGGTGCAACTATTTCTCCAAGGAGATCTGATTAGCAATATTAAGGGGAAATTTCCCTAGTTTTTTCTCTCTACAGATCAATGTATCAATTGCTAGGCTCAACACTCGCTAATTGTTTTTTGCATTGGAGCAAAATTCCATTTTGGACTTGCATGATCTGGTCAAACAAGAAAAGAAGGCCATAAATGAACTTTCTCCCAATGCACATCATGAAACTCTCCAAAGAAAAGGGGGGTTGAGGGAAATGAGAGTCAAATAAATATATCATCCTTTGCACGAATTTGCACAACCCCTAGTTGTTGCAACAGTGTAGGGTAGAAACTATGGGCTAATGTCCCTTGTAATTGTGTTCAATAGACCCATGTGATTGTATAATAAGATAGGAAGGTATCATTTTTTCTTTGTTTCTCTATTAATTCACTAGGGCTAAACTTTAACCTTCTGCAAATGTTGTGTAAGGCATGGGAGAGGATGTCTTCCCCATTTTCACTACACTCATGGTTAGCATAAGAGTAGTGAGCAATAGATTACCACGAGTGACATCAAAGACAAATTTATACCCCTTCTGATCAACCAGTAGGTATTGACTATAACAAGTTGGTCAGTGCCCTTCCTAGCCATAGCTTCTATAACAACATTCATATCCCTACTTGTCTGTTCACCTCAATTATCTACCCACACCAGGGGGGTGGGAAAGATGCATTGATTTAAATCTTGCAAGTCAACTTTTGTTATCATGTCATATTTGAAATCTCATTTGTGTTGGACATTACACACTAACAAGTTAAAAATTACTCTGGAAAACTAAAAAATTATAGTCATGTTTGCTTAGATATTGGATTGCCTTATGATCCTAAACGATCTATTTCTATGTCACTAGCAATGAGAAGTAGGAAACCAAACAGAAACCGACAATGAAAATGAAAACAAAGGCCAGATGGTTTTGGATTACGATGCCCCCCACACTCTGCATACATATGTGCAAAATAGATAATCAAGTGAATCCAAATCTACTCAAGAATCAAATCCACAATATGTTATGTATTAATGTTAGAAATCAAATTACATTTGTATTCAATGGCATTAGAAAGTGTTTGTATGATAACTTGCCCAACTTTTCATCCTTGTACTAATCAAATTCCCTAGTCTGATCCAATTTCAATAATTCTGACATCGAGAGGAGAATATTGATTGTGTCAACGATGGTTAATTACTCATTACTGGAGGATTGCACATTTAATTAAGGAAATACCCAAACTGGTATTCCATACAACTGCATCTTGCTCAGGCAATCTGTCAAAAACCCAACAGGCATTAGCTCTGCTACCAAATTTAGAATACATATCAACTAAGGCACTTCCAACTATTGCATTCAACTCAAATCCAGTTATAATTATGTGAGCATGGAATTGTCTTCCCTGATCTAGCACTTCAAGATTGTCATATGCGGAGAGCACACTGGCCAAAGTGAAATTATCTGGTTTCAACAGAATGGGGTTACAGAGAGGAAGAACAAGTCCATCATAGAGACAACCAAGGCTATGATTCATGATCTATGTAATTCTATTGTAAGAAAGATCTGACCTATCAATTTTGAATGATTTATTGATATATTGAGACTATTCCATAGGATTTATCTACTCTTGAAATAACCCAATGTATCAATCTTGAAACAATAGTGAAATTGGTCGTAAGTTAACTTACCCACTTCCATTGAAAAGTAGTGTCATCCTGATAATGGTGCAATTTTCCAATCCTGAAAAAGGAGCCTGTATTGATCAGAGACTATGGCATGTAGCCAATTCTGGAAGCAGTCCATTCTACAAACCTTGAAAGAGCAGTTAATATGACAAGAGTACAGGAGAGGAAGATGAGTTTATCGATATTATCAAGGATTTTATCTTCCAGAGTTGATTGGAAGCTTTATGCACTCCCTCTTGTTTTCTTTCTATTTTTTCCCAAAATGTTTCATCTTATACCATGTCATCTCTGTTTGACTTTGAACTTAGGCAAAAGTGTTGCAAAACATTAAGCTTGTTTGTAGTACTAGAGAACCTTTTTAGTTGTTTGTGGTACATATTGTTTTTCATTTCAGTATAATAAGTTTTTGATAGTACCACAGTGTTAATACTTTAAATTTCCAGATAAAATGGACATAGATATATTTTCGTACTTTCCATACCTTGTCTTCTCTGTTAGGAAAATCACTGCCACCAACCTTTCTTTTGTTACTATGGAAGCCTTGTAGTTGTTTGTAGGTACAAAATTGTTTTTCAATTTGGTAATATTGTTTTTGATGGTGTGACTGATTGCATATATTTTCAATTACCTGATAAAGTTGACTTCAATCTAATTCTGATGTATCTTGTACATTATATATGTCTCTATTTTACTTTTCTTTCAAATGGATCGCTTATCTTATTGTCTCTTGGAAATGGCTAATCATGAGTCAGTATGTTAGAATTTTTTAACTGGGCTGCTCAGATAGTATTCCCCCAGTGATGCCACACTTCAGCAGTTCATACCATGGTTCCTGTGCAGTGTACTTGTGTCGTCGAGGGCAGAGCCAAAGCGAGTGATGATGCAACACTAGAGACTCTTGGGTGCAACACTGCATGTGTTTTCCAACCTCATAACACTTACGGTATTAGCAGATGTTGCAACGGTATTAACCTCATAACCTCTTATTATTGTTTGACATGCCAAGTCTCTCATTGCTCTATTTTTGAGATGAATCATATCATCTTTCAATAGGGGTTAAAATATGGTTTTGTGTCGTCTGTACTTGTTTGTGCAACTATTTTTGTATGTTTTCATTGAAACACTGCCCTCCCATACTTTCTTGGTGCATAATATTTTTGATTACCTTTTACCAAGATTTAAAATGAACATACATTAATTTGCTATATTGCCATGTCTCCTCCATTTTCTTTCACAAGTTTGTCATTAACAATGAATTGTTTGAAGAATCCAAATTAGAAAACATTGGATATTGCCTTTAATTCCTTCTTTTTTTTAAAATGTTTCATGATTCATGCCAATCAGTTGCATACTCATTAAATAAAATGAGGTATACCCCATGATTTTCTCTGTGTTTGGCTCTATACAATTTTGTTTGAAGGTAGTAGTTCTCAATTAATCTTGAAGGTTTGAAGATGTTAAATCTTGGTTCATGTTGACTCTTAGTCAAATTTTCCTTTGGGTTACATAAGTTGAGTTCAAGGATAGTTGTTTGGAGTCTTGACTCCCATCTTTGTCAAGTTGAGTATGTAGGCAAATGTCTTGTCTAGTCTACTTGACTTAGTGGACCAATGTAGTTAAGTTAGTTAAAGTAGTTATGTAAATGACTATGCTGACTCTCTATGTATATGGGCATGAGAAGCCTAGATATTGGATTGATTAGCTCAATCTATGGATAGGATTTAGTAATTTACTATTCTACTAGTTAATACCAACTCTTCCTACCTTACATGCTACTTGTTATATTTGTATTTAAATGGATAATTGAATTTTCTTATTACTGCTAGACCACAAATAAATGAGCCAGCCCTAATAGGGTTATTATTACCATGTATTCATCAGGTTAAGAGGTATCAAATCCAGGAGGTGTTAATCTCAATGTTTTGGCACCTTGAGAATTTGATACTTCACATTTCTCACTTTTTTGCATCTAGACAAGCAATGTGCACAATCTAGAACCTTGTGGGAGTGGGGTGATCCATAAACCTTTTGTGTTTCTAATTGAATGTTGGCAAGGAATTAGGCACATTGATTATGGCCATTAACACAAATATTGCTAAAACCCAGCTCTAAATTCCATATGACATGCTCATATAGGTGCTTGAGTTTTTTGTGAGACCAGAGTTTTCATGGTTCTGTATTGTTTTAGCTTTTACACATATACAAATGGATGGAAAACCATGCACATTGCTTAATGTAAAACCATGCACATATACAAAGTGACTCTAGATGCGAGACATTAAGATTGAAAATGGTTCTCTTTGCGTTGTTCCTACCCTATCAACATGGAGGTAGACATAGGAAAATTATATGAACCCATCACTGAAGTAATTATCTCCACAATTTATCATGTCTCTAGAGTAAAAACATAACACACACATAATTAATGGAGAAGGAAACAACAATTTCACTATAAACCCTATCTAGCCTAGCCACAATCCTTGCTCCTTTTTACATATTGGACCAAGTAAACTGCCCAAATTGAGCTCTATGTTTTTGCTTTCAATTTAGATAGTATATGTGAAGAGCATGTCTACCAGCATTCCAAGCTTGTCTTTATTCAATGAATGGAGTTTCAATTTCTATCACTTTCCCATGAAGTGAGGTTTCATAAATTCAAATCCACTAGTAGGAGGTCAACAATGATCCATTGCCACAATTGTGTCCTTTCACGGAAAGCATTTGTAGCATAGAAAAAGAAAAAGCCAAAACCACAATCTGTGAAAAGCACATTAATCTGAGCATGCTTGTCATCAAGTCAAAACCTTAATTAAAAGAAAAGGCAAAGTGACCCATAGGGAACTAAAATAGAAAACCCTCATTTTTTGGTTAAATTTCTTTGTGACTAAAAATAGTAGTCATAAAAATGTAAAAAACTATGACCAAGGTCACCGAACATTAGCTTTTTAGTAAACGATGGAGAGAGTCAAGTTGTGGCAACAATCAATGATAAGTCTGGGAGACTACAGTATCAAATCCCAAGCAGAAGGGTACAAGTGAAGTCCAATATTGTAATATAGATTGACAAGGAATGGAAGGGAAGTGAATTAACATTTACATGATTATTGAACATAATGTGGCTAGTGACAATTGAAGGATTTCCCACAATATCATTAAGCATACCTTCATACGTTGGAACTTTTAAGTTTATGGATGTATGGATTGTATGTTATATGATGTATGAATATATAGATTTAAAATTTAGGATTGTATGTTATATGATGTATGAATACACAGATTTAAAATTTACTTATTTGAGTTGCAGGTTGGCTAATAAAATATTAAAATTGTCAACAATGGCTTGTTGGGTTAGTGAAATCAAGGTGTTGTAACTCCACCAAGGTTCAAGTCTTTATAATGGCATGTTCATTCCCATGTGTGTTCTTGTGCTTGTGAAAAATGGGAGGAGCCAAGGGCCAAGGGCTTGTCCTAAGCAGATTTGGTGAGATAGATACCCCCACCTTCATGGTCTCTTAGATTAAGTGTTCTTCCATAGCATAGTAGGATGTTTCTGTCCATTGAATATCCAAAATAAAACACTTTTAATTTTCTCATGTTGACTCGAAGCACTCGGTTAAAGAACAAAAAAAAAAAATTGTACTCTTTTTATATTTTTTGGGGTGTCATTCCCTAAAATTCTGGGGCTCTCTCCAATCATCCCCAAAACTTGTCCCCCCATCGTCAAAACTCAAAAAAATATACCCAAAGTGTGATTTTAAGGTGATTTCTTTGTCCATTTCTTTGAAAATAAGCCTCCCTAAAGGTTTAACTACAATATCCACAGCCTCCTTGACGGATTCCCCTAGAAAAGGAAACTCGATCCACAAAGTTCTATGATGCTTAAACATTTCCCAAGGGTCGAAGTCAAATTTCTAATGCAAACATCTGAGCTATTGTCCAAACCCTATTCATTACTTTGGCCTTGGTAGCTTCTTCAGAGTTCATATTGAATGGAAAGTACCCTTGGGATATAAACATAGAGTCAAGCATTCCAACTCTTAGGTTCTCACGTTTTTGTATACAATTTTTTGTGTCCCTAAAACAAAGGATCCATCCCAAGAAAAGGAGGATTCATTCTTGTTTACACATTTTTCAGACTGCTTTAGCAACACCTACCTCTAACAATCAAATTAGAAGAGGACCATTTTATTATGGTCAAGAATAGAATTGAAAGATTTTATACCTTCAAGGGGTTTCCCTCCTTTAATGTTGTCTTTGGCATTCAAGACATCTTTCAAGGATCATTTTTCAGCACAAGCATTGGTCATTACCTCTTTCCAGTGGGAGCTTTCACAGTTTGAGTTGCTTCAACCTGGAATTTGATATCCCATCCTCCATCTCTTGTCCTTAGAACTCAACCAACCAACACTTGATTTTTCAATTATGTCTTTCAAATGAATGGCACAAGACTTGAATGCTTTTAAATAGTCAACATATTTTGCTTTTCATTGGGAAAAAAACTTGTTGTCACTAACAAATATATTAGATGCACTATCAGGTACATTGTTTACTTCATCTTGCACTGATTTCAACTTCATATTCCCCTTTGCAGGTGACAAGGCAGTGGAACCAATGTGTATGAAATCGTCTATCACATGATCAGTTTTATGTGGTTGATAGAAATTAGTGGAAAGGTTTTTTTTTCTAACAGTCTCAACCAACTTAAGAGTTGAAGACACTGGAAAAAGATCTATGTTACAGGATTCTTGTTTTAAGCGAAAAACAACCTAAAAATTTGGACCTGTCTGAAGCCACAATAGCTTCATCTCTGGCCCTCCTAAAAGAGCATTTAAATTTCAAAGCACACAGGCCACATAGTGGGAAGGTCCAAAATCAAAGAAAAACCCAGAGAAAGGAGACAAAACTCCATTCTGATCAAGAAAAATATTCTTCTCTAGTTCGATCCAGCCCCTGCTATCAAAAGCCAGGAAAAACACTCCATGACCTCTCCCCGTGATAACTAGGTTATGCTGAGAAGAAGACGAAAAAGATAAATGCAGTGCGGTGGAAAGAAAACAAAAATATCATATGTACAAGAGCAAGCCACATCGATACTTTCCACAATTACTTATATTAATGAATCATGATAAGGGGAAAACTCAACTAGGAATATGTTAATATTATGGAATTAGAGACAAAACATAAAGATACAAGAACAAATCACAAATCAAGAGTTCTGGTATAATTCAATGACTTTGTTGAAGACCTCTTCACAGAAGCTAGAAAAGTAATACTTACACCAAATATCAATTTAATTACAAATATAAATCCCTCCAAGACTTCCAGTATTGCTAATGTCAAATCACATTTTAATCATAGAGGCTAGCTCCTTTGGGACTCTGTTACTCATGTCAAACTGCATGCGCATTATGCAAGATTATTTTGCTGGCATTGCAAGGGCTACAATCACAAAGGATTAGTAATGATCATTATCATTCTCCATAAGCAAGTTCAAATGCAATTGAAGAACTACTTGGAAGAGAACTTAGTAGATGCACCAAACAAAATAATTATACCAAGAAGCAACTTAACTATAGAAGTGATTCCTAAGACAAGCTCACAAATGATTGCAGCCAGTTATATAGGATTCTTTTGGGATGTAGTAGAGAAAAATAAATTTCTTTACATAAGCTTCAAGTGTTCATTCACAAACACTTGCATTTACTTATTGCAAGGGGCTCAAAGATGCTAAACAAAATCCCATATGTATGGTATTGGTAAGCTTAGTTTATGCTTACACTTACCGCGTTGTTAATTAAAGGAAACAAGAATGCATACAACATTTCAAGATGACAATTCATTGCATAGATTAGACACATTGACATCCATTACTATCAGAAACATGGAGCCATCCACTTGAGCTTAGTAACCCACCAGCTTCTTTACACTTGGGACATTTTGTATCTGTGTTCTATTCATTTTTCCATATCTTTTTTGTTAGAGAGTGGAAAAGACTCCTTACATAAGTACCAACTGCTGCCAAAAAATCACTGTAAAAGGACAAACAGAGATTAATGAAATAGTGCTTAATAAACATCACTGAAATGCCTCCAGTCACAGAATATTTAAGTGAGTCAGTAGTAATTACTTACAAAGATAAACAAGCTGCACGCCCACCATTTACATAGTACACATACAAATAGGCATCATAATGGTATCCATTAATGTAATACAAATTTTGCAGCTTCCGCAAACAATGAAAGGAGTTCTTATAGAAAAGAATAGAAGACTGATTGTAGGAGATGACATGCAAGTAAACTGCCCTACAACTTGGGATGCTTGATGCATATTCAATAACCTCCCAGACCAATCTCGAAGCTAGAAAAAATATGTTCAATGTCAAAACTAAGAAAGAGAAAGTGAAGATGCTTCGCAATAGAATGGAAATAACAGGGTACAGAAGAATTTGAAAGGAAAATTAGTTAATTTTCTCGGAACTTACCTATTCCAAGATTTCTATATGGCTTTATAACACCAAGAGTTAGGATATACACAAGTGTTCGATCTGTCTTCAATATATCATAACCCAACATATCTTCTGTCTGCAGAATCAGGTAATACAACTTCTCAAATTTCATCCAACTATGAGAGACCAAAACTTTATAGTACATTTGATTCTTGCAACGAAGTATACAAAGCAAACTCAATATTGATTGATAAAAAAAAATCTAAAGGTAGTATACAGGATCATAAAATTTGCACCTCACTTTCTGTTGCCACTACAACACGAGCAGTTACAAAGCCAATAGGTTCATCCCCATGAGCATCGGGCTTACTATTGTCAACTTCTGCCCATGATAAAATTCCTCGACCATTGACCACATTAAAAAATAACTCTGATTCATACCTGACACGATTATTCTTCACACAATTATCTTCACCTTAACTATAAAGGGAGTGTGCATGGTTAAAAAGAAACATATACAATACATTGAAACACATGCCTTAGAACCTTAGATGGATAGTTGATCCAAACCTGATTGGGAATAGAGATTTATGAATCTCCTTGAGAACTTCCAAATCAGATGGTCATATAGGCCTATAACCAATGGTTGGCAGATGATTAATCTTTCGCACACCCGGTCCAAACATTATGCTTATAATTTCTGAAATCCATAGTCCACTCAAGGTATAAAAGAACAAAAGAAGAAATGTGACTGCATTTTACAACCCAACAAGTATTAACTTTAGAAAACAACTTGAACCGTTGAACTACCGTGCTGCATGTTTATTAAAGGAGAAAAAAACTAGTTGGTTTGATTGAGTGTGATACATATGAGAAGAGTTCTTGAAATCTAGGAGACATTAACTTTTGTAGGGGAAACTTTGCAGCCTGATGGCTCTGCAATATAAAAACAACACTCCACTTCTCAATTTTATCCTCACAACATCAACAATTAGCATGCTCATCCTTAGCTCCATTATAAAATTGATACTGCGGAAGGATCAACTGTCAAATCAACTTAAACAGGTCGACCTCCAGTCCAAGGATTCATTGCTATTATTTTCTGCCAAATTGTGTAATCTGAGTGCAACCAAAACCATCTTGTTGTTGATGTGTTACCATCCACATGTTGTTGATCCTTGTCTTCTTCTCATTCTCCCTGTAGATCATTTGTCACAGTGTTGATCTGAAGCTAATTATATTCTACTGATTGGGTTCAGATCTCAGATTTACAATTGCTCCCTCCAAATCACCATAATTACCAAATCTTCTCATGCAGAGTTTCCTAGATTTTTCTCAGAAATTGACATTGTGCTAAAGCTGGTTTCATGATGCTGCTACAGGTCTGAAAATAGCCATACAAGGGGTGCCCTTTCATCTGTTAGACCATGTAAATATCATATGCAACAAACACAACAAGTTCAGATGTTGAGTACAGAGCTTAAGAGAGTAGGCATGAGGAAAGCATGCACATCTAGTGTTCAATTTAC
>CBVK0100462849.1:0-12053 GCA_900067695.1 Picea abies
CCAGATTGGACAGATTCTTTCATGTTCGGAAAGTGGATTGAGATTTTCTGACGGACAGTAATTTCCCATTATGGTTAACATGGGAAATGGTCCAGATTGATGATGTATCATAGACAGTGACTTCCCATTGTGGTTAACATGGGGAGTGGTCTAGGGCAGTCTCTCTTCTTGAGGGTTACTCAAGAAGACTGGCCCGCGTCACCAGACAACTATTTCTCATTGTGGTTAACATGAGGAATGGTCTGTTTTGGAGGTTGATACAGGACAGTCTTTTCCTCTTGTGGTTTATAGAGGAAATGGTCTGGAAAATCATTCCTTAGGGTTTATACATTCTCTCCAGGGTGGACTTTGATTAGTGTAGGAGGAATGGCCTAGGGTGGGGAATGGTCCAGGCTCAACAATTAGGGACAAGCATTCCTTAGGGTTTATACATTCTCTCCAGGGTGCACTTTGATTAGTGTAGGAAGAATGGCCTAGGGTGGGGAATGGTCTAGGTTTAGAAGACATGACAATTATTCTTCCTTGTTTGAGAAGAATAGTCCAGATATCTCATTGTTCTACTCTGAGGGCATATATTCTTTCATATCTCACAGGCATGAGTAAAACATTGGCCCAGATGATTCAGTTTATTTTAACAATATTTTACTGTGCAGGTTGGCCTCAGATGATTGTTATGGAGACTGCCTGTCTCTAGACAATAGAGATATACTACTGTGGTGGATTTGTTCCATTGTTTTTGACCGTGTCACGATTTGAGTAGTTTCATACTACCTTGAATAAACACAGGTGTGTTCTATCAATTGATATTGTACCAGTTTTCATAGGAGATTATCCAGTTGGATAATAATGATGGTGCCCGTGATACTACCAGTTGAATGGTCTGTTTGTGCTCAAGACCATACCTCCCTAGCTAGGAGGGAGTGTTGATATTATGGTAGCTTCGGGATGTATGAACCTATATTGTGACCTATGACGAGATTAGAATATTCCGGAAGGAAGCAAAGAAGTAAATGAAACCCTAGACGAGATGTCAGCTGTAGAAATATAATTAATATGAATTAATTAGTACCCAGAAGGAGAAGTCAGCCCTAGTAAGTCTACTAGACCACTATAAATACAGGGCGCCAGTTCTCATTATTCACACTTCTCAGAATTGCAGAGAGTCATTTGTGCGCACTGCAGTTGGTAGTTTTGTGCGCAAGTTTCTCGGGAAGAGTGTTGCACCAGTTTCTAGGTAGGACTATTTGATCATCTTTGGTTACCTTTATTGCCTGGTGCATTAGCCTTGCTTGGCTATTGATTGCTACCAATATTCTTCTCTGTCAAGGTCAAGGTGCTCAGAGGGTGGCTTGGGCCTATGGTTGGGTGACAAGGGTATTGTCAATGGTAAAATGAGCACAATATTTCATATTCTAACACCCTCCACTGTCATTCCATTTCTCATAAAAGTGTTTGTTGGAGGATCTCCAGAACTAGGGTTTTGTTTAGTGAGGCAAGGAAAGAAAAGGAAATACAAGGATAGGAAAGCAAGGCAAGCAAAGGAAATTAAAGGATAGAAATGGCAAGACAAGTAAAATCAAGGAAAGGAAAGGCATGGAAAGACAAGGAAAGGAAAGGTGAGACAAGGCAAGGTAAGGCAAGGAAAAGTGATCAAAGGAAAGCTAAGGCTAGGCAAGCAAGGAAAGAAAAGGAAAGGAAAGGCTATACATGACAAGGAAAATCAAATCAAGGAAAGGAAATGAAAGGCAAGGAAACACAAGGAAATCCAAGCCAAGAAAAGGAAATGAAAGGAAAGGAAAGGATAGGAAATAAAGGAAAGCAAAGGCAAGGCAAGGCTAGACATGGCAAGGCAAATCAAAGCAAGGAAAGGAAAGGCGAAGAAGACAAGGCAAGGCTAGGGAAGGGAAGGGAATGGAAGCCAAGCCAAGCCAAGAAAAGGAAAGGAAAAGTAAGGCAAGGCTAGACATAGTTCCCTAAAAACAAAAATGAACCACAAATTACAAGAATACCATAACAACCATAAAATGAAGCCAAAATTTCAATTAATCATAAATCTGAAATATTTGTTCAATTATTATTTTTACACGTTAAGAATTTTCCAATGGCATTATTTGTATCATCTTGTTAGTTATTACTACATATGTTTGAAAATTTAGCACCTTGTAAGGAAATGAAAGGAAAGGCAAGGAAAGGCATGGCAGGACAAGGCATGAAAAGGCAAGGCAAGATAGGGCAAGCAAAGACAATACAAGGCTAGGCTAGGAAAGGAAAGAAAAGGGAAGGTAAGGCTAGGAAAGGCTAGACATGGCAAGACAAGACATGACATGACAAGGATAGACAAGATAAGGAAAGGAAAGGTAAGACAAGCCAAGCTAAGCCAAGTCAAGTAAAGGCAATGCAAGGCAAAGAAAGAAAAGACAAGGTAAGGCTAGGAAAGGCTAGACATAGTTTCCTAACAACAAAAATGAACCAAAAAATACAAGAATACCATAAAAAACATAACATGAAGATAGGGAAAGCAAAGGAAAGACAAGGATAGAAGAGGAAAGCAAAGGAAAAGCAAGGCTAGGTAAGCAAGGAAAGCAAAGGAAAGACAAGGCAAGACAAGGCAAGTAAAGAAAAGATAAGGCATGGAGAGATAAGGAAAGGAAATATGAGGCAAGGAAAGGTATGAAAAGACAAGTTATGGAAATACAAGGCAAGGAAAGACAAGGCAAGCTAAGACATGGCAAGGTAAGGCAAGGCAAGGAAAGAAAAGACAAAGCAAGGAAAGAAAATGCAAGGCAAGGCTAGGCAAGCAAATTCAAAGCAAGGCTAGACATCGCAAGGCAAGTCAAAGAAATGAAAGGAAATTCAAGCCAAGGCCAGGCATGACAAGACAAGGAAAGGAAAGGCAAGACAAGGTAAGACAAGGCAAGGAAAGGCAAGACTAGACAAGTAAGGAAATTAAAGGCAAGGTAAGGCTATACATGGAAAGGAAAGTCAAAGCAAGTAAAGGCAAGGAAAGGCATGGAAATACAAGGAAAGGAAAGGAAAGGAAAGGATAGACATGGGCAAGGAAAGGAAGGAAAATAAAAGGAAAGAGAGGCAAGCAAAGGAAAGAAAAGGCTAGACATGGAAATGCAAGTCAAAGCAACGAAAGACATGGAAAAACAAGGCAAGACAAGGAAAGGAAAGGTAAGGCAAGGCTAGACATAGTTCCCTAACAACAAAAATGAACCAAAAAATACAAGAATACCATAACAACCATAAAATGAAGCCAAAATTTCAATCAATCATAAATCTGAAATATTTTTTCAATTATTCCTTTTACATACCTATGGTCATTCAAGTACACCATCGAGATCACTTCTAATACTGATGGTCTCCATTAACTTCTTATGCTCCGAGTAAGGAAAGAAGTACTGTACCTTTGATGAGTTCTTACTTGGCATTGTTTGTAGTTGGAGGTTTGTAATGAAAACCATGTTCATAAAGTGGTATACAACTTCCCCTAGTCTATAATATTGAAATACATAACCACCTTTCTTGCGTGTTCTTTCATCTGGTTTTAGATATTTTCATTTAATAAACATCAACCCAATTGGAAATTCAATGCCTTCGGAGTCTGTTACTGAGAGCATGAGGTTCTACTTTCCCTCTAAGCAATGCGACAACCATAGTTAATTCCCCCATTCATTACCTTTTGGGGAAACCACTGCATATATGTGCCCTACAAAAAATGGAGTGCCAACACGTGAGTCCACTAAATGATTAAAGAATAAAACATTAATGCTAGTTCTTCAAAATTTATAAAATATTCATCAAACTTGACAATACGAGATCTGAGACGTGATCATAATATACTAAAATATTTTACTAGTCCTCCTCCAAATGGGATAATTCCATAGTTATACGTTGACCAATGGGGAGTGATATGTGACCCTATATATCAACCTAGTATGTGGATTCACAATCATCCCATTCATTACTACTATGTGGACAACATAAGCAAGAGATATTTCTCGTCCATATTTCAATTATTGCATTGTCTTCTATTCGAATTGAATAGAATCCATGAGTGCCCTAGATTGTTTTTCATTCATAGCACTATGATTGATCTACATCGACCACCTCCAAAAAATACCCATGTACATCTCCTTTCTTGGGTGATTGGTCTTCACGGTTTCTTGTTCCCTCTCCCATTAATGAAGAAAACCATTCAACAATGGATTTTTCATCTCGAATGAGGGAAGTAGTTGTGAACTTCATTTCTTTCCTATGTAACATTATTTTAATGCATGCACATGCTCCATCATGCTCCCCTTTCTCGTACCCATACTATAAATAGTTCCAAATATGTGTTACCTTGAGTTTTTTGTGCAACATACATAACCATTGAAATACATAAGCATTTTTGAACTGGTCTATGCAACCATATGAACAAATCCAATGTTGATCCATCTATATGTTATTCTTATTAAGGTGATTTTAAAATAACTAAAAACAATTTTTTACATAGGCTAAGTCACAAAACCAATCATCGCTTATGTAGACGTGATACTCCTTCAATATAACTTTGTTTTCTTAGTTACTATCTGACCCATGACTATATGTGATATGGGCCATTATTTTAACATGTTTTGAGTGATAATATTGGATTTGAATCTCATTTCGCAGTTGAAGGGTGTAGTTCTCAGTAAAATCAACCACTAATAAGATAGTGCCAATGTGAAATGTATCTCTTCATATTCTAAAATGCTTGTCTTTCCATCGAGCCACATGGACATTAGATCCACATCAGATGGGAGGTTTGTTGGAGAAAATGATGTTTTCTTGTGATCTTACTAACAATTGATTGTGACAAGACACGCCGGGATACATTACATCCTTTTAGAACAATATTTCTTACCAATTTTTTGAAAAACATCCACAAGGTTTCTAACAATAAAATTCTACTAACAATGGTTAAACTTATAGATTTTAACGAAACAAAAAATAATTGACATTTAGCGGCATCATATTTTGGTTCAAAATATTCTTTAATCATTTTACAAGAATGATAACAAATAGTTTAGTTATGTAACTTACCTTCAAGTGATTCTAGACCACTTTCATCCACCTAAATGCATTTATGAGCTCTTTTCCACACACTACTCAATATATGTAGGGACGATGAACCAATATTTTGGAAATATCGACCTCCCTATTGTGGAGTTAACAACATAACAGGTCTTTCCCCTTCAATCACTAGTGGATGAATTCTAGGATGAGAGTGGACATGCCCATGACTAGTTTCTGGAATGATTGATAGTCTAAGAAGAGGTTTCACCACATGAAATTCTTCACCAGAAGGTTGTGCACCAGTTGCCTAATTTCATCCATTTATAATAATCCATTGTATAATTATCTCCAAGAAAATCCTCCATCATCTGGTCATCGAAAAAAACTAGTCTTGATGAGAAAGTGATTGGAGGTTCGATAGAAGTATGAACTGGATCGGTCTCTACTTAAATCTTGTGCTTTGTTTGTTCTGATGGAGGAGAAACAACAACGACATCTATTCTTATAGAAATTGGATTTCCCTCTGCTGAAAGCCTTCGTTTTGACATACCTAACTGTTGGTAGGCCAAAATGACCCTTTCAAACAGGTAAGGGAGAATGGCCAATGATGGGTCCCAATTAGACCCACTCTCATTTGGGATAGCATTTTCAACCAAAATATTGGCCTGGTTTCCACTCTAGATTAACTATCTAAATATGAATACGAGAACCAAAGGTTCTCATATGAATTAAAATATAAAATTAAACTAAGATGATGCTAGCTAAAACTAAACTAAGATGCAGTTCTACACTAAATTAAACCTATCTTAATCAAGAGCCAACTAACGAGGATTAAACACAGTCAAGAATGATAACTTATGAATAAGAAATAATTCATACATTCAAATGATGATTAAAGTTGTAATGCAATTAAACATGTTAACAAAAAAATTGTTCTCAGGTTTAATACAATATGATTGTATTTAATAAAGGAAACAAGTGATAATCTATGCCTGAGAGAAAATTGTAGAATTATCTCACACAATTAAACTCATAGAACAATGATAAAAAGTAAAGCATTAAGAAAAATCGCAAACACATTATCTAGAATCTCATGTCTCCAAAATGCCTCTTACTCTTTATTCAAACGAAAGTAGTAATATCATCTGAATTGCAAAAGCACAAAAGTCCTCTATCCTTTACATTCATCTATTTTATAGAATACAAAGAGAATATTTACGTATTTATCTAACTATGAACTGTCAGAGGACTGAGATGACACTTCGGTTCTCTTTCCTGATTAGGGTATTACAATAATTACAAAAATATGATTCTACTGCAAAATTCAATTACAATATAATAATCAAGTGGGCCTTGGTGGTTGGATATTCTATATGAAGTTTTTCCATATCTTGAAGTCCTTGAGTATAGTATCTACCCGACATAGCTATGTTCTTTCAATATCTGTTTCACTATTGCATATGGGGGTGATAATTTATGTCTTTAATTTATGCTTCACACGTTGCAAGGAATATTCAGTTAGTGAAATTAACCTGGCAGTCCGTATTAACATTGTCTATACGACTTTTTCATTAATTTTGTTTATGACTTCAATGGAATTCATGTTGAGGTTTCTATTGTTTTCTGCATATTCTACCATTGTTTGAGTTGATGATGCCTTTTCTAAATCTCTCAGGAGATCCATTATGGATTGTGTGAGTAGGTTGTAAGATGAATTCCATAGTTCTTTGCTTGTTATACTAACCTTCTCCTGAGTGTTCTTAATATCTTTGATCATTTCCATCCCCAAATCCAAGAGTCGAATATATTTGATTCTTTGATTATCTGAATACACAGGAATATATTCGAGGGAGTTTTGATGAATATCTTTCCATTCAACAACTCTAGTGTAGGGCTCTTGGGACTTTTGGTATTTTTGTTGCATATCCTTCACCTACAGACTCAATTTCATTTGATCATATTTGGCCCTATGTATTTTGTTCAGTGCGTAGAAGAATTTCTTCTGTGTCCCTGAGTCCATTCAATTTGATGGATTCTCCTTTTATAATTTCTAGAACAATAGTTTGACTTTGGTTATCTTCTACAGTTTTCCTTAAGAGGTAATTATCCTGTCGCAATATTCTAACCCATTCTTCAATCTTTTCATGGTAAGTACTTATCTCATATTGTTCACCTTTGAGTCTTGTGAATTCTTGGGCATGTGAAGCTTTGAGTATTTCTATCTCGTCCAGATGTGCCTTCTAGTTGAGGGAGGTTTTCTTATTGAATTCTTCTTTTAGATTATTTTCTTGGATTCGAAGCTGCTTCTGTATCTCATCTATGTGGAACCGTTCTATTTCTAGGGAATCTTTTCTAGACTCACTTTCCATGGTATATTTGATAGTCTCTGGGGATGTCTCTAAATGAGTAAATTTGGATTTTGTTGTATTGATATCTCCTGCAACTTCATGAACCGACACAATGTTTACACCAACAAATGCACTAAGTGTTGAAGCTTCTTGTATTGCATTTAGGGTCTGGCCTTGATTTCCACTTGATACTTCTTTCAGGAGTCTCATGACTTGTATCGACCTTTTCTCTTCTCCTTTTAGGTTTTCTTTTCTCAATCACTCTCATATTATGGTTGTAGTAATAATCACCAACAACGAAAACTACGACTTCAAGACCTAGTCCTGCAGATGTGACTAGTAAAATTCTTGGAATGGATACCAATGGAGTACATTCTTCTTATCGGGGTGTCGATCAAGTTAGTGACAGGTCCTCTTTTCACAATTGTGTTGTCATGTATTGGTCTGTTCTCTAGAGATTTGGAAGCATTATTCCTTTATTCATCTTCCCTCTTCTTCCTTACTTCTTTTTGTGTTACCAATGTTGCTTGCTTTTCGCGTGCTCATTTTTCCTTCATTGGTTATGTACTTGATTTATCCTCATTATTTATTTCAGAGTAAATATCCTTATCTTTTTTCTTTTCCAACTCGGCCCATTTCTCTTCGTCCTCCTTCCTCTTTCTCTGTTGGTACCTTTCCTCGGCCTCATCATCTTTTCTTTCTAGTTATTCTTCCTTTTCTCTCTTTTCCTGTTCTTTAGTTTCCAATATTTCTTTATATTTTAGGAGTAGGGTTTTAACATTCTAGCCTCAAGGTTCTATCATGTTCTTCTTTCCTCATCCATTATTAGGTTGTTTCAATGGTGAGTCTTTCTACTACCTCTTCAAAACTTAAGGCACCTCGAAAAATATTCTATGCAAAATTGGATTCATGCACAATCTGTGGTGCCAATTTAATGGCCCTCATATGTTCATATACTACATTTTGGGGGTCATGATATTTTGGTTCCCCAATAAGAGGCACAATTATTTTAGGGTTTCAGACTCCTTTTCGGCTTGTTTCTTATTCTGCAAAGAAAACAAGCCTATGTGAAGAGAAAATATGGGCCAATACCTTTTGTTTTTCTCTGATAAATAAGAAGTATCTCCCTTTTCTACTATCTGATAGGCTACGTCTCTCGTTGATAGTTTATTGTGTACATATTTGGGTAATAGATGTGGTGGTCTTGTGGACCCAAATATTCTGACATAGGTATAATACTTCTTCATGTACCAATCCTTGATCCCTATTAGGGATTTGATAGCTCCTGGGGATATATTGGGTAAGAACCAAAGATGGCTTTGTGCAAGAGAGTGAGAAAATGATCACAAATATCATAAAAATTCTCTTTGCAGTTAGCCTCCCATAATTGAGAACAATACACATGGACAGGGCCTTGATCTGGGGTCCAAGCCCAATTAAAAGCAGGGAAAAAGTTGGTCGCACAAATCACGTATATAATATAGGATGAAATGTAGAAACCAATATTTCTCATACCTTTAGGGTCCATAAATCGATTTGCGGTCTTGAACTATACGATGCTTTCCCAATTGAAATCTTGGCCAGTTTTAACCATTGTGTAGGCCATAGGAAACCATTCCATCCTAAAATGGGTACTGGTTTCTTCACTGTAGAGTTTGCAAATCATAGAATTTAGAATTCTATAAGGTTTTTCTAAATACTGTGCCGAGAAATTTGTTTCTCCCTTTTTTGCTGGCCATTCTTCATCAGCTAACCAATCTTCCATTAGGGTTTCAAAACCATTGTGATCGATCCAAAACTTGTCTAGGAATGATTCTTTTAATGCAACAATGGGTTTTGTTGTTTTATACTGGACCTTGACGTCTTCTATCTTGGGAAAGGAAATTGGAAGGCTTGAAGTGTTGACTATAAACCTTGTGTCTTTCTATAAATGTGAAAAACACCACCTTGCAACATAATTGTAAGAAAGAGTTAGGGGCGATAAACTATTGTGTGGATGCCGCTTTTGAGGATATTTATGTATTCATCATTGTATTGATCATCAGGAGAGAATATTTCATTTTGAAACATGTCAAAAATCTCAAATAGCTGAGGTAATTTTCCAACCCATCATGGTTGTTTTTATTAAAGATATTGAAAGAATCTGAAAATGTAGCAAGAACAGGCGTGGTAGGTATTTGGAGTTTCCATTTTTTGGTTAGCATATGATCATTTTTTCCACCTTCATAAACCATACAATTAAAACAAATAAGCACACTTATCATAGTGGTACAAGTAAAAGCTGCTAAGTTTCCTTACAAAATACTTACCTGTAAACCAAAGATAATAATCGACAGAGAAATTGACCATACTTTTGCAACAATAACACCTGTTCCTTTTGGTGGTAATATAGAAAGTAAGGTAAATTAAATCTCCACAATGTTTTAACACTTCTTAAATTCTCTCCAAATCCCTGTGCAATTAATGAAGAAATGTGTTACATCTTCGACTTGGTTAGAGTCATACGCGGTGCCATAAATATTTTTGGAGACAGTCTAGGGATCATGGCCATTAGTTGTATCATTGGAGGAGTGGGAATGATAGGGGGAAGGCATCATCTATAATCCATTGTCGTCAGAAGTTTCTTAGGACAAATGCTATTTGATAAATATTGTAGAGCCATCTTTTGACAACGACACCTTAAAGATTGTCATTATCCTCGAGGAAAGATAAAGGTTGGAAATAATATTATAAACTTAATAATTTGGTCACTTGAATAAATCCTCCCCATTATCATTGTGACATTACATTAAAATAACCATGTGAGCTAGGTCTATGGACAATGTAGTTTTAACAGCCAAGATGTAGTTGGTGATTGCTAGAGAAATTTCAGCCGTAGGATGGGATTGATCTTCGATCGTCAGTGATTTGTTTAAGTAGTGTCATCATTGGAATTTTTCAAAGGAAAGAACATATGCATAACCTCAAAGTATTTACTAACTACGAAAAGGTTTCACCGAAAAGTATCAATGAGTAGGAGCTTTCCATGTGTGGGTCTAAATGTGGTATCATGAAGTGACAGGGAAATGGGGCCCAAGTAAAGAATCATGTTAACACAGGTTTATGAACCAATCCTATCATTCCCTTTGGACAATGACATGGCTTTACAAAAATGGGTGCTTTGTCATTGGGTTCAAGGAAAACTCACAAAGAATTATTTTTGACCGCTTTTCCCTAACGATGACGTTATAAAGGCATTGTCATTAGGATTTTGGTCTCGAGAGTGTTGAATATTGGGAAGAAAAGAGACGATGAGAAGACAAGGAAAAAGGTCATATGGATCAAAAAGGGGGAGGAGATTTGTAATTGTTAATGGTTTTCTTTTGAAAAGGTTTTGGAGCCTGCATATGAAAGTGTGTAAGGCCTTAACAGATGAACTTGAAGATTAACGAAGATCTTCTTCTCTCTGGATTTGGTGACCATATGCAAACATTAAGCTTGTAAGTGAATAAATAATCAGGTAGGTAAAGAGTATTTCATTTCCAAATTTTGGTAGTATGGGTCCCCAACAAAACTATTAATTTTGGTGGGGGTTGTTGTTTTCTTACAACACTAAACTTGATTTTTATATTTCTTCATTTACCTTTTCAATGGGTTTTTCTTTCCTTGAATAATTTCTACTTCGATTCCATAGGTTCCCCATATTTAAAGAGAATAATTTTCTTCCAAGCACATCACAACAAGTTTTCTTTCCACTAACAATTGTCTTCCAATTACAAAACAATTTCTACCAATTACACAAGAAGACACAAGTTTTTGTTCCACTGAAAATTGTCTTCTAGTTAAATAATTTTTTCTACAAATTACACAAGAAGACACAATTTTTATTTCCAATGAAAATTTTCTTCCAATTACACAAATTTGTCTTGGTATTACACAATAATACACAAGCAAGCTTTCCATAGACAATTGTCTTCCAATTGAACAAATCTGTCTACCAAATAAACAAGAAGATACAACTTTGCATTCCACTAACAATGTCTTCCAATTGCATAAAATGTCTACCAATTAAACAAGAAGACACAAGTTTGTTTTCCACAAACAATTGTTTTACAATTGCACAAATGTTTCTACCAATTACACAAGAAGACACAAGTTTTCTTTCCAAAAAGACAAAAAGAACAAAAAAGTGTCTATTGTTTCTATTATTGCATGCAGATGTTGGGCTTGTTTGAGATTTTCAGATAGATGAGGTTGAGGAGTGTGCTTGGAAAATATACCTTCCCAGTAGTAATGCATGCACGTTACTATAACTAATGTGGCCTAAGTGCACACACGTTCTAGGAACATTTGTGTGTTCCTACTGGGCAGGGATGAACGCCAAACACACTCAACTTCATTTCTTTCTAGTCACATGAGCATGTGCATGCTCTTAATGCAATGGATACAACATTTATTATATCCCAAATAACTTTATGAATAAATATGTATAGGGTTTTGGGGACAACTAAGACCTAAGGGATTAATATTGAAAGTATTTTGAAGCATAGAGTAGTGGTTAGAGCACCAAGATGGAGGTGCAAGGGTTGTGGGGATTTCAACAAGAGGTATATGCATAGTGCACTTAGGTATCGGGTGCTAAGGGTGTTAAGGGTCAGGTACAGGTTATACATAGGCTTAGAT
>CBVK0100462850.1:0-12053 GCA_900067695.1 Picea abies
TGGTTTTCTTTCTTCGTTGTCTATTACATTAGAGGGTAAAGAAGTTAATGTCAAGGTTGAGGTCTTTGAGGTGCATCTTGATTACAACCTTCTACTTGGCTGTAGTTGGATTGATTCCATGCACACAATTGTTTCTACTCTTTTCCGTGTGTTACATTTCCCACACCAAGGAAAAGTCATTTCGATCAACTGGCCTTCTTTAATTATGATACACGTACTATCAATGTCCCTTTCATTTCGAAAACACCTCTCGGTTATGAGAATGTCGGCGTGGGTCTTTTAAAATATTCAACGTTAATGGGTACAGTTCCTATTCCACCACCCAATATTCCTCCTCCTTTGTCGCCTCGATTAACATGATATCGACCTCTGTTAGTGAAACCCATGAGTCTTATGACCCATGGATAGTACCTAGCTCAGACGACTATCTCCATTACGACAACCGAATGCCTTTAAGTCTGGTAGAATCAACTTATCAAGCTATTCAATTGAAAACTTCTTCCCCTCCTTCTCTCTGTGATATATCTCCTGATCCATTTCACGTGATATTTCCTACTGATGAGATGATCATGAAAGTCATGTCTATGGAATATACTCCATGGGAAGATGGGCATCATCGTTCTATTCTCTTCCTGGAACCTGAGACCATAGAGAGTTACCAACGGATTTCGAATCCGCCTACCATTGTGGTTATTTTCTCTGTTCCTGATTCAACACATGATGTTTTGTATGAAGGGAGATTGGATAATAATTCACCTACCGTTCCTCTTGACATATTGATTAAACCCGGAGTCGTGGAAAATGTTCATATCAGTGCCTCATGTTCTACTGATGAGGTCCATACTTATAAAGCCCTTTTCCAAGAATTTTGTGACGTTTTTGCCTGGAGTTATGAAGAAATGCCTGGTATTGATCCTGATATTTTTGTGCATGAGATTAAGACTTATCCAGAGGCTAAACCCATTTGGTAGAGACTTCACCCAATACATCCACGTAAAGCTATTGCTATTGAGCTTGAAGTTGAAAACTTCTTAAAGCTGGCTTTGTCTATCCTGTGGCTTTGACCGATTGGGTGTCCAATCTTTTTCCGGTTAAGAAGAAACAAGGCATGATCCGCATTTGTGTAGATTATAAGGATATAAACAAAGCTTGTCCCAAAGACAATTATCCAACCCCGTTCGTTGACCATATTGTTGACGACTGTGCCGAGAGTGAAATTTTCTCCTTGATGAACGGTTTCTCCGGTTATAATAAAATCAATATTTTACCTGTGGATCAACATAAGACCGATTTTATTTGCCCTTGGGGAACCTTCGCATACCAAAAACTACCTTTTGGTCTAAAAAATGCTGGTGCAACTTTTCAACACGCTATGTCTTATGATTTTCATGACATTAAGCACATTGTACAACCCTATCTAGATGATCTACCAACACATTCTATGCATCGTCAAGATCACCCGACACATCTACGGGCCATTTTCCTACGCTGTTGCATCGTCAAGATCACCCGACACATCTACGGGCCATTTTCCTACGCTGTTGTTATTATCGCATACGATTGAATCCACACAAATGTGTTTTTTGTGTGGAGTCCGGATGAATTCTTGGTTTTATTGTGTCTATACATGGGATTCAAGTAGACCCATTGAAGGTTGAGGCTATTCTCAATTTACCTCCTCCTTCCACACTTCGCCAACTCCAAAGTTTGAAAGGGAAGGCAAACTTTTTACATCGATTCATTCCCAACTACGCTGAATTAACAAAAGTATTTACTCGGCTTATTAAGAAAGGTTATGATTTTGTATGGGATGAAACTGCCAACAAAGCCTTTGAAGCTTTGAAACTCGCCTTAACCCATACTCCATTACTGTTTCCACCTAATTATAGTTGAGATTATTTCTTGTACTTAGTTGCTTCAAACTCTACCATTGCTATGGTTCTAGTCCAAGAGGATGATTCACATGATGAACATGTTATATACTATTTGAGTCAGAGTCTCATGACCACCGAAACCAAATATTTACATGTGGAGAAATTGGCCTTGGCAGCTATTCAAGTTGTTCAACATTTTGGTCACTACATATTATTACGGAAAACCACAACCATTTACGATTGCAACCCCATGCAACACATCCTTAATCGAAAATTGTTGGGCGACAAATACTCTAAATGGATGGTTATTCTGCAAGAGTTTGATTTGGAGTTTGAGCGCACCAAGTCAAAGAAGTCTTTAGTTTTTTTCGAGTTGATATGTGACCTTCCCTTTACTGAAACAAAAACTATGGCAGAAGATTCCTTACCTGATGATTCTCTCTTTCTGATCAGTTCTGACGACATATGGTATGGAGACATTATCATTTATCTCCAAACCTAAACTTTCTGTCCTTATCTTTCTAGTACAAATCATTGTCGTATTCGGTATCACGACCGTCAATACATTATCCTTAGTGATACCTTTTACCATCGTGGTATTTATTCCATATTTCGACGATGTCTCACCTATGATTAAGTTGAGAAATCTTTGAATGACTGTCACTCTGGAGCATGTGGTGGTCATATGTATGGGTATGCCACTACCCAAAATATCTTACGAGATGGTTATTCCTGGCCTTCATTGTTTAAGGATTTCATTATTGCCATCCAAATATTCCATGCTTGTCAAACCTACAACAACAAGATCTGATCTCATCCCGTTCCTCTTCACCCTGTAGTTTTCGTTGGTCCATTCACTAAATGGGGCATGAAATTCATAACATGTGACCCTCACTCGATCGAGGGGCATGGATACATAATTGTAGTCATGGATTATTTCACTAAGTGGGCTGAGGCGATGCCTACATTTGATAATATTGGGAAAATTGCAATGCTATTCATATTCAATCATATCGTTACTAGATTTGGTGTCCCTCAAGCCATTGTAACTGATCATGGTAGTCATTTTCACAATTTCATGATGTATGAACTTACCAAGAATTTGGGTATTCGACATGAAAACTCAACCCCTTATTATCCGCATGCCAATGGCTAGGTTGAAACAATCAACAAAGTTCTCACTAATATGCTTCGATGGATGGTAGGAATTCACAAGTCAAGTTGGCACACGATGTTTTTCTCGGCATTATGGGCCTATAGAACATCCGTTAAGTCTTCCACGGGGCTCACACCTTTCCAATTAGTATATGGTTGAAGCAATTCTGCCAATTGAATGTGAAATCCCATCTTTGAAACTAGCTATCGAACTTCTCCCCAACACCTCAGCTTAAGAGGAATGTCTCTTATATTTGATGCAATTAGACGAGACCCGTAGTGATGCTTCCTTAGTCATTGAAACTTAGAAAAAACGTGTCAAAGCTCAATATGAAAATCATGTCAAACCATGTGTATTTTCTGAGGGTGATTTGGTTCTTCTTTAGGAACATGATCGTGAAATACTAGGGGCCATAAAATTCGAGCCCATGTGGCAGGTCCCTTATATTGTGAAATGAGTGTTGGATAAAGGGGCTTATGAGCTGGTAGATTATGATGGAATTCCTTTGAGTGAACCCAGAAATGGGCTTTACTTGAAGAAGTACTATGCTTAAACCATTTTTTTCATAAGTGTTGTGTATTTTTAGTGTATAACAATCTTGCGTGCTTTTTTCGTTTTTGGTTTCGCCTTTCAGCTTCTTACCTTGCATTGTTCTTGGTTTCCAGATGTCGGTGTCTTCACTACCCTATATCGGATTTGTTGATGGTGCTAGTTGCAGTACTCAAAAATTAGCATCTGTTGCTTGGGCAATCTATGCACCTATGAATGAATTGAGCAGTCTACATGGTATTTTCCTTGGTCGTGCAACTAATAATATCGCGGAATATAGTGCAGTTATAGAGTTGTTAACTGACATCGTTTCTCTTGGCATATGTCATCTTATTGTACGACTTGATTCACAGTTAGTAGTACTACAGTTGAGTAACATTTATTCCATCTGAATTCCTACTTTGTTAAGGGTATATTTATGAATTCGCCTCTTGGAAATACATTTTGATTACATTGAATATCAATATATTCCTAGATGTCTAAATACATTGATAATGCATTGGCTAATTATCTGTTAAACAGACATTTGAGACATTTATAAATCCAATCACACTTTTTACAAAAACAAGTAAGCCGGTAGGAACTTTAAATTTATAACGATAAGAGTTACAAAAAAGTATTTGTCTGAAGACCAAAATATCAAAAAGTGAAGCTCATGTCTTCATGTACAAAAATCATAAAGGATGTTGATAGCTGTAACAAGTGACTGCCCGTGCTACTTTACGAAGTAGTCGACCGATAGATGCATACACGCCCACTGCATGGCGTTGATAGTGCCTAGAAAGTTCATCCACCATGGCATCAGGGACATTCATGGTTAGTCCCTCCAAGTTCTGTTCAATAACCTCGAGATCTACAGCAGCTACCCCTGCTACAACACCTCTCTCTCCTCTCCTCTGGATGGGAGATGATCCCGGAGGACGATAAGGCACCACATTTGCATTATTAAGAGCACTTTGTTAGTCTTAGATAGATAACACAAAATATTTTATATAATTAAAATATCAAAACATTATATAAAAAAAAATTTCCTTCTTACCTATGTCCCCCCACTAGGATCCCTTGGAAAGAGCTAGATCTAGGTCCCCACGGAAATCTGTCCCAGCATATGCATAATTTTCCACCATGAGTAGTTGATTATTCAACCATTGGAAGAAAATATCGTCATATTTGACGATGGGAACAGCACTGTGTCGAGCCATAAGGTCCACCCACCTCTTCATCCGTGGATCTTGTGGAGTGGGTATACCCCACTCCACCTGTAAACATAGGACATGAACTCTCTTCAGAAAGAAGGACACCAAAATGGACCTTTATCCAAACTACTTCAACCAACCGTTTTTGCACTTTGTGAGTTGTTTTTTCATGCTTTTTAGGACACCTTCACACTAGTTGAAGACTATGGGTTCCATGAACTCTATCGCATACTGAAAATGGTTTTGAAAATCCATATGGGGAGTTGCACTCCCTGCCATGCGGGTAATGGTGTAAAGGATGGTCTGCAACGGTAAATCCCAGACATCTTTGATGGATACCTTGTCGTTGTGTTTTTCGGTACCTTGCACACAATGGTGGTGAACATAGTAATCCATAGGTTCACCCCCACCCCTGCTGCCTATGAACGATACCCGTGAACCACGGCGAGACAATCCTGTCAGAAAATAGATATCCTCTATATCTATTGTGAGTGTATGAACACCCATGCAAAAGGCATGTCCGTTCACATCCCACATGTGAACCAAATACTCTAGCAACGTCAACTGAGCTCTCATGCCCTGAATCCTGAAAAACTTAAGTAACCCACATTGCCTTAGAGCCATAACTATTCCCAGGTCATTCCCGGAAAAATAATCATTTTCCTCATGCTCTCGATCACGCCACTCGAGCATCTTGCCTAAGGAAAACCTGACAAGGAACATTAAAAGAAGATTAGAAACATAAAAATTTCGTTCCTAGGGGTTTTACTAGTTATTTTTATCTTTTTAAGTTTTTTATTGCGATCGTCGTAGGGCTGCGCTTTCACACAGAGCAACGTCGTCTCACCTTGCCTATGGGGTCTCTGGCGACAATGCAAGATCGTCGTAGTTCACGATATAGTGGACCTACGACGATCTCAATGCGCAGGTAGCCCTAAAAAATTGACCTAAGATCCAAATTTGACTAATGAAAACAAAATATGAAACCATGAAAAGATAAAGAAGAAGAAGATTACCTGTTTGACAGAGATAGTTCGTAAAAAGATACACCACACACTCCGCACTCGATAGTTGAACTTTGGGGAGAAAAAGGGTTTGGGGGCACTATTTGGGTAAATTTGCAAATGAAATGGTAAAATGGTGTTTTGGGCCTATACTATTTGGGTAAATTTGCAAATGAAATGGTAAAATGGTGTTTTGGGCCTATTTTATTGTTTTTTACCACTTTTTATTGCAAAATTATATTATTTTTATGTGTTATTCATGCCCTAAACTCTAAATCAACTTGGTAAAGTATTGAATTTGCAGATTAAAAGGTCTAGAGATGAGACGTTTGAACAGGGGTCCACCCTTTTTTATTTGTTTTTGCATATTTTTCTTATTTATAGATCTTTTTAGGGTTTTTCGGGAAAAACTCTGAGCACAGTCTTAATTCTTTCTCATGCTCATGAAACCATGAGAATGTAATTGAGTAATCTTTTGTCGTTTTTTCGAACTCGCATTGGTAATCTAAAAAACGAAACCTACGGAGTATCCTTTAAGCTCTCTTCAAGCTCCCTAAACATGAAAAGATAGTCGAGCGACCTTGTTCTTTTCATGCTCGTAAAAGTATTTGAAGAAAACATATGATGAGCGATAGGTTATCTATTTTTCAGTCTTGTCAAACTAACTTACGAAAAAGGACCTTATAGAGTTCTCTTTAAGTGTTTTTCAGACTCTCGAAAAGTGAAAAACCCCTGAGTTTCCTTTCTTTGGACTCATTAAACAAACATAGAAAGACCCATATGGGATCAAACAACTCCTTAGGGTTCGTTAAACATACTCTGAGGGACTCATTCGAAGGATGCTTACATTTACAAACATATGTTATCCTCCTCAAGCTTGCATAAAAATAAAGAGGTACTCGCTAGAAATGGTGGGGGGAAATCGGGAAAGAAATGTGTCTCTGTATTTTCATTACTGGTAGTAATAGTTGCTCTTGAGCATGACACCCCCTTCATCATTATATCTGGGTTGGGAAATCCATTTGTCTCTCGTTTGACCATCCACTAGATCATATGTTGGGTCCTACTTGACTTAATGCTGCCAAGACAACTGTCGTGTCGTTCATATGTTCAAAAGAATTCCAACTTAAACAAGTCTTCTATCAAGTCGACCATCTACAGTTAAAAATTTTCTACCATGTTGGCCTTCCCTGAGTCAGTTCCGAACCACTTCATACTCTGATCTACTTCAAATCTGTTACACATTTTGTTTCATTGATGGGGGATACATCAAGGCCCTCCTATGACAAGTATTTTCCTATTGACTTCAACTCATTATTCGGGAACAATATTTAGAAATCATTCAGTACCTTAGAGTCTGCATGCCTCAATGGCAGGTTTCTTCGCCTTCAACAGTGGGTTCACAACACTGACCCCTGATTGGAATATTTCATCGAGTTTTCGACTTCAACTAATTTATTCACATTCATTGAATTGTACTAGGGTACCTTGGGAATCATTGAAATTAATGGTGATTTCCCTCGCACTTGTTAACGATTTTCATTAATGATCGGTAATCAAGTGGTTTCTACCATGTTCGACTTCGACACCTACAATCACATGGCTAGATTCGTACTTAGAGACGATGGAAATGAAGACCCTAGATCTCATCATCTTGGTCTAGGTTGCAATGGAGTATTCATTAGTTTGTACTAACACATAGATCCATTGTGTATGTCTCGTGGCTATGTACGAATTTGAATTCTTTTAAAGAATAGATCCACAGTGTATTCCTGGTGGCTATGTTGAATCATCATGACATGGATCCACAGTGTATATTTAGTGGCCATGACTCACTTAGCACTTATGATTAGAGTCACTTGTAGTCTGAGCATGGGAATTCCTACCTTAGAAGATGATATATTATTATGAAGACGCTTGATTGTTTGCAAGTTCCCGATTGATGTGCTCCTTGTTTTCGACACACATTCTACAAAGTATTTTAGCTGTTAGGAGTTCCAACTTCATACTTTGGGGGGAATTCTGTTACACATTATTTTGGTCACCTCAGTGATCAACTGACAACATGTTTTCATGTTCCCTAAAAATATTAAAAGAGATTTTCTCCATGAGAAAAGTGGTTTGCTTTTCCTCTTTCCAAAACTATAACAAGGAAGGTCATCGCACCATGTTGTCTGCATGGGGTGCGACGATCCCTGATCGTCACACTCTGCACTAAAATTGGACTGTGACATTGTCGCATGCTTCCTGTACATAGGGTGCGACGATGATTAAGCAAAAGAAAAGTCAAAATTCACGAATGTTCTAGAAATGAATCTTCTAGAAGATGAGGTCGCCTCCGATCGGTTTGGATCTCACTCACTTCTCTAATTTAGTGGAATCATCATAATCCCCTCATCCATCTCTCTTTCACACTATATAAAGTGGGATCTCTCATGGATAAGGCTAAGGTTGAATAAGCTAAGGTTTGCAAGGGCTTGCATATGCATGAAGAGTTCTACTACAAATTATGCTTGAGAGCTTTGTTTTAGTTCTTTAAGTCAAATTGTGGATCTTCTTCATCAAAGGCATTGGAGCAAAGGTGTGTGTGTTGAAAAAAAAATCAATTGAAAGGGACCTTGCAACATCAAGGCATGGGTTGTATTCTCCACTTTTCATTTATTATAATGCATCAATACATTTATTCCCTATAAAGGTGTCTTAACTTTTATTGTATAACTCCCAATACATTTATTCCCTATAAAGGTGTCTTAACTTTTATTGTATAACTCCTTGATCTTATACATAGAGTTCATTGGAATATATATATCTTTGTTCTCTCTCTTTGTTTGTTTGTGCTTTTTAAAACAGGTTCAACATTCTACAAACTCAAAGAAGGAGCTACAAGGACGACACTAGCGAGGATCAAGCGTCGTTTAAAAGGTATGTCACTTGTACCTTTCTAAACTAGTTTATATGACAGTGAAGTTTAATGTGGAGTGTGTATTTTGTCTTTTTTTGTTCTAGCTTCTTGTGGAAGTTAGGGAGATCTATTTCTGTCCCCACTTATCGATTAGTCCAATAACACCTGTGGTACTAAAGGGTAATTTAAAATTCAATACTTATAATGTCATCCCACGCATGTAGAAGTCTTTTTGATGATTTATCCCCCATCTCTAATCATATTTTTATGCAAATTGTAAGTAATGGGACAAGAGATATCAAAGTAAAATGGGTTTAAGAGGCTACCTCATCAAGGCTATAGACTCTTGTCGATAGTGGGTTCAGACCTGTGACACCTATATTGACTAAACCTTATCCATTTTTGTCTTTATGTATCGTATTACTTGTGAAGTTATGTCAGGAAGAAGCATGAGTGATTAAGAGCCAGGGCTAAATGAATTACATCTAACTGCCACTTGAGAATGACCCTAGGTTTACCTTAAGACCCTATCATCCAATTCGTACTATATCTAAGATCTACTATCTTAAGAGTGGGACCATGATCTTAGAAGAATAATATACTCAACCGTGAAATTTATCTTTATTACTTGAATGACTGTAAATATTTGGAGAGTGAAAAAGGTTGACTAGATTCCCATGGGGTCTTCATGTGTTGAGACCACTGTTGAATATGTCAGCGGTATAACGTAAATGTCGCGACACTTGCCGAAATTTTCCCCTTGCCGAAATTTTCATTTGAAAATGTCGTGACATTTCCGAAACATTGAATGTGTCATGACACATTCATTAACCCGCGACACTTTCACAATAACTCACGAGTCGATGGAATGTGTCGGCCTGCTCCATTTTTTTGGCAAAATTAAAGATGATCTCTTCCGGACCCTCGCCGACACTTTCCCCGACACAACATATACAACGTTGGTTGAGACTACTAATACTCTTTTATTTTCCTTCCTAAAGGAGAAGTGACAAAATACATACTCTAATTTATACAAGGCTCTCTGAACATAATTGTTGCTAATCTTTTGATGAATTTTGTTTCAGCAACGAAATAGAAATCTCTATTATAGAATAGAAATACGAAAAGTTGTTTACAAATATTTTATGTGGGCTTTGCTTGAATTATCTTGGTCAGTCATAGAGGGAATATTCATAAGTGATCTTTGAAAACTGTTCAAATATGAGAATTTATGTGCATTCATGCTAAATGTCAAGTGTGTATTGGAGATTTTTAAATGAATGTGGCATTGGATGTACTTCATGTTATGATCAGTTTATATTTTATTATATGGTCTTATTACTTTCTCTCTATGTGACTAGGTCTAGTAACCAACAACAAGTCTATTGATACTCATGGACTTTGTTCCCACAATTCATTAGCATCTGTCATATTTTTGTTCTTAGCCACACTCAGATTGGTATCAACAAACATTGGCAGCTGACATCAATTTTTTTTCTTGTAGCCACATGTCACTCAGTTTTAAGCAATTTGCACGAGGACATGCAAACTCTTGGGTTTGAGGGAGATCTCTAGATCCCTTCCATATCTTCAAAGCCTCTCTTTAGAATCTTCATCATCTCTAGAATCTTTACTTCAACTTAACAAGTTTTCTTTTTCAGGATCCAACAGATCAACTTCCGTTCTCTTCAGCTCTCATCACCTTTTGTGCAACTCTCATGAGCTTCATTCTCTTCAGCGTTTCTCATCATTTCTCCACCTCATCTTCAACTTTCAATGGTCCACAACATGGTTCAACAAATCTTTCATCTTGTTCTACATAGTTTCCCCACTTCAGCGTGCATTAGAATTCCAAGCAAAGTTAACTTGAGGTAAAACGGGTATAAAACTCTTTAATTTACTAAAAATTTGAAAAACATGATGCATAACCACTACTAACCGCTCCACACTCCACTACACACTCTCGCAATTTACAAAGTACCATCACAACTACTTAGTAACTCCACTACACACTCTTACAATTTACAAAGTACCATCACAACTACATAGGACCAAGCAATGAAAAGAAAATATGTGGTATATAAATACAAACTCAAAGAAATATCTATAGTGTCTTCTCCTTGTACACCGTAAAGCATTCCTAAGTCACTTGAATGATTCTAAATAAGAGGATGAAGTCATTATTGCCTATTCAACCAAAGAACCACAAGTAGATCTTGGTCTTAAAATGAATATAAGATGCAGAGTATAAAGGTTTCCAAATTCATACAAATCATTTCTAAGTAAAATAGGGAACGTGGGTTTTCTCCGCAGCAACTTCATCATGCAAATGCATGTGTCAAAATTCACCCAACTCGCATGTGTGGACCTCCTGCTCAAGGGGAATAATTCAACCAAAATTAATAAAAGTTCTACATTTAATGCCACTAAAGAAGAATTTGTAACATGGGTTGTGTTCCCAGCATGAAAAATTGCGTCTTAAGCGGCTTGTTTTCCAAACAAGTTAACGTTGAGGAGCTATTGATAGTTCTTAGAACTAACATCTGCTCAGATTTCGGGATGTGTCCAAATTTGAAATGACCACGAAAAAAACGCCCAGATCTGCAAAGATTCTCGCCATCGTTTGAAGATTGAAGTCGAGCCACCATGTGGAATTCTAAAGTAAAGAAGATAGAATTTGTATGTAACATTTGGAATAAATGTTGAAGTGGCGATAGGGTAGGGGGATTTGGTATAGCATAACTAAGTATTCATCGTAAGCAGAGACTGCAAATTTTATTTAAATGAGTAAACCAGCCCAGGTGATGTCACCGATTTGTAATTTTATTCAATTTCGTTATGGTTAGTGTGCTATTCAGTTTCTATTTTACATTATTTTCGTTTGCTGATTTTATTATGCATTCCAGTAGATTAATCCTCAAGATAAGGTATTTGCAATTTCCGTTTTTTTCTAGCTGGATTCGCTTCTATTTCTGATTCCTCCCTCATCTCAGCCTCCTATGTGCCTCTCTTTTTGCGCCTTTGATTCATGTGATCAATCTGGTTCTTAAACCTGGATATGGTGTTTTAGGTTACCAATTTCTGTTGCGTGTTATATTATAATATCTGTGCAGTTTGATCATAAACGTCATTCATTTAGAGACGCAATGAAAAATCATATATGTCGTTTGGTCTTTATTGTTGGCCTGATGTTATATATATTATTTGGTATGAGATTGTATGTTATAATAATATTGTTGTTATATGTGTTATGACGTTGTTCTCTTGTTTTAATTAAGTTGTTCTTTTGTTCTTATGTTGTTTTGTTTTAATTATTACATTATATGTATATTATATTATATGTAATAAGTGATATATCGTTGTTTTGTATAT
>CBVK0100462851.1:0-12053 GCA_900067695.1 Picea abies
GTTATATCATTGTTTATCTGCCATTTCTAGCTAATTATTTCTGTTCTACATACTATTTTATATTTGGACTATCACAACTTGGCAAGTTTTGACTAGTTTTCTTGCTTGGTATTTTTGAGTGACCTCGAAATGCTTGGGATTTGGTGTCATTGCCAATTCAGATGGGGTCGGACTTTCATATAGGTTTGTTGGAAAAATATTGGTGAACAAATGGAAAGGAAATGTTTCTTTTTAAGAAGGCTTTGTGGGATCATAAGCATAATCAATGATATTCATGGGAAGCTCTTAACCAAGCCCAAAAACTCACTAGTTTAGAGTATTTTGTTATAGAGGGATTTTGTTGCATGATCCTTGCATATTTCCTTTTTAAAGCACAATTTCATGGGTTAGGCACATTTTGGAGGGACTAGTGATGGAGGAATTGGATGCCCTTCTACATCTATGTAACTAGGAATCCTTATGATATGGAGATGTACATCTCTAACCTTTTTCCTTAACTAAACAAAATGTGGGTGGTGCGGGGCCCTATAGTGCACTAGTTGTGGAGGTGCTTGTTCATATGGAAATTGCAATTGTTTTTGAGCGCAAGGTTTTGGGGTATTTTTTCCTCTAGTAAGGGTTGGTTGTTAAGTGTAGGCTTCATAAAATTGGTGTGATAAATGTTGCTTATGTTATGTATGGCAAGGAGGAAACAATGGAGCATGCGTTTTGGAGATGTATGGTTGCCAAAGTGTTTTGGATACGATCTCAGGTTGAATATCACTTCTACTTCACTACACCATTTTCGTGGAAGGGTAATCTTCTAAGAGATACTTGGATGATTAGGGACAATTACAAATCTTGGTGGCACTAAACATAATAGCTTGCTATTAGCTTCCTTTGAAAGCATCAATATAAATTTACTTTCAAGAGGATCCCTCACCTTTGAACTTATGCAATTTGGAGACAATTACAAACCTTGATGGCACTCAGTACGATTGCTTGCTATTGGATTTCTTTGAAAACATCAATGTAAAGTTGTTGTTAGGAGGATCCCTCGCCTATGAAGTTATGTGATTTGGGAACGATTAAAACCTAATGGCACTTAGTTTGGTTGCTTACTATTAACCCTAACATCGATGTAAAGTTACTTTCAAGAACATCCCTCACCTCTGAACATATTGGATTTGAGAAGTTTTAACCAAGAGTTCACTTTGATTGTGAATAATGTCCTTTCATCATGATGTTGAGTCCCTTTCTCTTGTGCATAAGCATATGTTTGGCTTTTTGACCTTTTTAATATGAAATTTTTCCATTCCCAACACACTCATTCGTGTGATGTAACTTTTCTACATATGATGTACTTTTTGTTTTATAAAATAATATATACAACATTTAAAAAAGTAAGTGATGTGGCAACTAATAAACAATAATTGCTTTAATACAAACATATAATGGAGCTATAATACATATATATGATCCAACGTAGGTTTGTAATTTCCCAAGCAACAAGCGATAGCCTCTACTCTAGTGAGCCTATAATGGAAGTCCAAAAAATTATTTGCTCCTAATTTTTGGGAAAGAATTTAATTTCTTAATGCATGCTTATTAAGACTAAAGCTCTTTTATGCACTGTAAGGAGACTATACGAAGAATTAAGTTCTTAAAATATTAAAAAAACCTGGTTTACTGCCCAAATACAATTACAATATGCAAATAACATTGTGTGATGCACTCAGTTTTGGGAGAAAGAGTAAATGAGTAACATGCATTGGTGAATAACAAATTTATTAGGGACTCAACAACCTATATATATATATTAAAAAAATGTCATTATTAAAGATTAAATATGTACCATCTACAATCATACAAAGCAAATGAAAGAAAGTTAATCAAATATTCAACAATTCTTCATAAAAATTAATATTATTTTTTATTTTTTAATTCTATATAAAATTTATATTAATATTTAATATTATTTATGATTTTTTAATTTTACATAAAATTAATATTAAAATTAACAAGATTTTTTAATTAATTAATATAAATTTATTTTAATTTAAAATTTAAAATTCAAATCTTTTCTAATTTTTTTTTTAAATTAAATACATTATTTTTTTCTAACTATTAATATATTTACAACCAAGTTTACAACTCTATTTCTTTGCCTCTACGGGTTGCACATTTATTTACACAATCAGACTGTTCATGAACCAAGCAACTGTTGAACTCCCGCCTTAGGTTCTGAGTGTCGAAACAAATTGAACTCCCACACAAAATACTAACCATTGAAGTTGGTTGAACTCCCCAACCATGTTGTTGTCACCTTCCAACAATCCCCACCTTGACAACAATTTGCCTAATATCTTGCCCAACAAATTCAATCATCACCTTTTCTACGAGCCAAAAGAAGCCAAACACCATCGCAACTTCTCTAACACAATTGGTTGCATGAGCATGTCTGCACAGTTTTCTCCAGTATGGACCACTCCACTTCCACTGAATCAAAATAACCACAAACTAAATCACTGCGACCACTATATGTGATACTTGTGCTTCTCAGATACAAAGCACCCATGTCCATGCTATTTACATGGTTTTGCTATGTGTCCACTGACAACACCAACTACATGTGAAATATTTGAAACTTCCATCACAAACATCAACCTTCCTACCATACTTGCATAAGGTACATAAGACATATACTCCTTTCCTTCCTTACTTCGGGATATAAACTTGAAGAAAGCTTACAATAAAAGCTAAAGAGATATTTACTGGTTACAAAATGTTCATACTGAATCTCATCAATATCTTCTCCATAGACTTGTGACAACCACAACTTACCATTTTTCCCGTCTCTGTATACTTCTTTGCCCAAGATTTGTTTTTTTTCTTCTAGATCCTTCATCTGAAACATTCTGACCAACTGAGTCTTTAACCTATTGATCTCAACCATGTTTGGGCTTGTAACAAGCATATCATCAACATATAACATTAAGATAATGAATATGCCACTGAAACTTTTGAAGTAAACACAATGATTATACTCACTTCTAGTAAAATTTTGGTTCACCATGAAGGAATCAACCATATTGTACCATTGTCTAGGTACCGTAAGGCCATACAATGATTCCTTGAGTTTGCAAACAAATCTCCTTTTGTGATCCTTAACAACATCTAATTGTTCCATGTAGATTTCTCTACTAGTGATGATTTTGTGGGAAGTAGGGTCCCACAATCTACATCCCTTATCCCCATCACTATAACCAACAGAGATATTAAACTTACATTCAAAGATTGTAATTTTAGAAATAGCTTACAATTTACCAGTACCTACAACGCCACCCCTTCCTTGCTCATATGGTCCGATCATTGATGCCATAAACAAGAAGATTCCCTTGCTTCCTTAGATATTGTCGTTGCTTCAATTACTTGAATGCTTCCATCCAGTTTGTAAAGCTTTCCAATCTTTTTATCCTTCATAACCACCAAGATGCCCTTGCACACTTTCAGTGCTCCACCTTGACCTGTAAACATGTAACCTCCAGAATTCAAAACTCCCAAAGAAATTAAATTCTTTTAAAGATATGGTACATGTCTAACATCCATCAGCGTTCTTACAATACCATCGAACATTTTAATCTTAATGCTCTGAATCCCAACACTTTTACAAGAGATATCATTTCCCATAAAAACAACACCATCATTTATAGATTGGTAAGAAGAAAACCAACTTCCATGTGAACACATGTGATGGGAAGAACTATAGTTTAACAACCATTCTTCTTGATATTGTGAAAGATTACAGACAAATAAAACTTCATCAATCATACTTGAACTTGATTCAACCAGATTTGCTTCTTTACCGATGTCTTCCTTGGATTATTTTCTCTTCTAGCAATCTTTCTTGAGATGCCCCGATTTACCACAATACCAACATGTTAACTTACTCTTCTTGTCCTTTGACATAGATCTAGATGTACCTCTCGATTCCCTCTTTCTCTGGATCGACCTCTAGCCACCAATGCTTCTGGTGTAATAGTGTTTATATTAGATTTCCTCCTCATTTCCTCAGACAACAAGGTTCCCACAACAGAATCAAACTCAAGGGTGTCTGTTGAACTAAATCCAATAGAAGTGATTAAATGATCCCAAGATTCGAGCAATGAACACAACAACATCATTACTTTCTTCCTCGTCGATTTTTACATCCATACTAGTTAACTAGGATAAGATAGTTTTAAATACATTTAAATGATCACCAATGTTAGTACCTTCTTTCATTCGTACACTGTATAGTTGACTCTTCGTCGGCGTACTAGAACTGGCCATTGCCAAGGTGGAAAATAATCTTTCCTCCATATTAGCAATATTCACCCGATTCGAAACGCAACTCTCTTCAGATCTTATAGAAGATTGATCGCCAGATGCAACTATAATCGTTGATTCGTCCATTCTTAGAGGCATTAGTTTCACTGGAGGGACAACTCGTGTTGAAGATAAATCGAGGCTCTGAACAGGCGGCCCGCTATTCCAAAACTGTGTGGGATACTCTGCGTGTGGATTTCTTTCCACCAAATCACCTCTGCTCAATGGCTAGGGTTTCCTCTGCACGACGTTTCCTGATTTGGAAAATTCGTACGGTACGGCCGACGACGTTTCCCAGCCGTATCGACGTTTCGGGGGGGGGAGGGGAAACAGGGTGGGGGACCATTTCTTGCAACTGAGGAACAGAGAAATGGAGAAGATAACTCATCATACAACAAACACATAAACATAGGGGGCAATAGTATTCTTTTTTGCTTAGCCAAATAATGGAGAAATGAATACAAGTCTCCTGAAGCACATCACGACCTTCAATATTTATACAGGAAATATCTCAAGCGTTTTTAAGGCAATGGAAATCCAAACACTTGAGAGTCCTCCGAATTGTAACTGCAAGGGTATGTGTTGTCACCACCCAACAATCTCCACCTTTGTGTTGTCACCACCCAACAATCTCCACCTTGACAACAATTTTCCTGATATCTTTCCCAACAAATCAATCATCAGCTTTCCTGCAAGCCAAGAGAAGCGAAACACCACCACAACTTCTCTAACAATACTGGTTACATGAACATGTCTACATAGTTTGCGCCAGTATGGACCACTCCACTTCCACTTAATCATCATAACCACAGACTAAATCACTGCAACCACTATAAGTGATACTCGTGCTTCTAAGACACTGAAGCACCCATTTCCATGCTCTTTACCTGGTTTTGTCATGTGTCCATTGACACCACCAATCACATGTGAAATATTTGAACATTCCATTGCAAACATCAACCTTCCTACTGTATTAGCATATGGTACACGAGACGTATAATCCCTTTCTTCCTTACTATCAGGGCATAAACTTAAAGAAAGCTTACAATGGAAAGCTAAAGGGATATTTACCGGTTTCACAATGACTCCTTTCCTTCCTTACTTCGGGATATAAACTTGAAGAAAGCTTACAATGAAAGCTAAAGGGATATTTACTGGTTACACAATGTTCATACTGAACCTCATCAATATCTTCTCCATAGACTTGTGACAACCACAACTTACCATTTTTCCCGTCTCTGTATACTTCTATGCCCAAGATTTGTTTTTTTGCTTCTAGATCCTTCATCTGAAACATCCTAACCAACTGAGTCTTTAACCTGTTGATCTCAACCATGTTTGGGCTTGTAACAAGCATATCATCAACATATAACAATAAGATAATGAATATGCCACTGAAACTTTTGAAGTAAACACAATGATTATACTCACTTCTAACAAAATTTTGGTTCACCATGAAGGAATCAACCATATTGTACCATTGTCTGGGTACCGTAAGGTCATACAATGATTCCTTGAGTTTGCAAACAAATCTCCCTTTGTGATCCTGAACAACATCTAATTGTTCCATGTACATTTCTCTGCTAGTGATGATTTTGTGGGAAGTAGGGTCGCACAATCTACATCTTTTATCCCCGTCACTATAACCAACAGAGATATTAAACTTACATTCAAAGATTGTAATTCTAGAAATAGCTTACAGTTTACCAGTACCTGCAGTGCCACCCCTTCCTTGCTCATATGGTCCAATCATTGATGCCATCAACAAGTAGATTCCCTTGCTTCCTTAGATATCGTCGTTGCTTCAATTACTTGAGTGCTTCCATCCAGTTTGTAAAGCTTTCCAATCTTTTTATCCTTCATAACCACCAAGATGCCCTTGCACACTTTCAGTGCTCCGCCATGACCTGTAAACATGTAACCTCCAGAATTCAAAACTCCTAAAGAAATTAAATTCTTTTAAAGATATGGTACATGTCTAACATCCATCAGCGTTCTTACAATACCATCGAACATTTTAATCTTAATGCTCTGAATCCCAACACTTTTACAAGAAATATCATTTCCCATAAAAACAACACCGTCATTTATAGATTGGTAAGAAGAAAACCAACTTCTATGTGAACACATGTGATGGGAAGAACTATAGTTTAACAACCATTCTTCTTGATATTGTGAAAGATTACAGACAGATAAATCCTCATCAATCATACTTGAACTTGATTCAACCAGATTTGCTTCTTTACCGATGTCTTCCTTGGATTCTTTTCTCTTCTAGCAATCTTTCTTGAGATGCCCCGATTTACCACAATACCAACATGTTAACTTACTCTTCTTGTCCTTTGACATAGATCTGGATGTACCTCTCAATTCCCTCTTTCTCTAGATCGACCTCTAGCCACCAATGCTTCTGGTGTGGAGGTGTCTATATTAGATTTCCTCCTCATTTCCTTAGACAACAAGGTTCCCACAACAGAGTCAAACTCAAGGGTGTCTGTTGAACTAAATCCAATAGAAGTGATTAAATGATCCCAAGACTTGGGCAATGAACACAACAACATCATTACCTTCTTCCTCGTCGATTTTTACATCCATACTAGTTAACTAGGATAAGATAGTTTTAAATACATTTAAATGATCACCAATGTTGGTACCCTCTTTCATTCATACACTGTATAGTTGACTCTTTAAGTAGATTCAGTTCGTCATGGGACTTCGTCATGTAAAGGCTCTCCATTCTGTTCCACATGCCAACTGTTGTTTCCTCTCCTATGATATTGAAGAGGACTTTGTTGGCTAGACACAACCAAATGGCATTGAGACCCCTTGCATCGAGATCTTCCCATTCATCATCCGATATACCCACTGGCTTCTTTCTATTGTCGTCCAATGCTTTGTGCAATCCTTGTTGCACCAACAAATCTCGCATCTTCAGCTTCCACAATTCAAAGTTGTTCTTTCCATTAAATTTCTCCACCTTAAACCTAACACTCGAGACTTTCGCCATTCTCCGCGACCTCCTTCACATGACACGAATTACCAGTTACCAAACTACTCCTCGGGCTCTAATACCACTTGTTGGGAATCATGCCTTCAAACCAGAGAATATAATGATCTGCCAACAATGAAATTAATGGCATGCAAACAGAGAATATAGTGGACTTAACAAACTAAACAACTAACAACAAAAATGGGGGCAATGATATCTATATTGCTCACCGTCAAAACTAATGAAGAAAAAACCAGGTTTACAACTCTATCTCTTTGCCTCTACAGGGTACACATTTATTTACACAATCAGACTATTCATGAACCAAGCAATTGTTGAACTCCCGCCTTGGGTTCTAAGTGTCCAAACGGATTGAACTCCCGCACATAATACTAATTGTTGAAGCCAATTGAACACCTAAACCATATTGTTGTCACCTTCCAACAATGTAGGGAATCACCCTTGCAAACTAGAGAGTGAAGGAATAGAGAAATATAAATACAAACACGTCACACACAACAACAGAGATGAGGGCAATGATATTTTATTGCTTTGGGGATAAATGGTTACAAATCTCGTTGAAGCACCTCACGGGCTTCAACATTTAAACAAAAAACAATCAAGCATTTGCAGGCACATGGAAGGCCAAACACTTGAGAAACCATCCACAAATATCACTGCATGGGTATGTGTTGTCACAACCCAACAATCTCCACCTTGATATCAATTTCGTGATACCTTGCACAACGAATCAAACATCACCTCCCTGCAAGCCAAGAGAAGCCAAAAGCCAAACACCACTGCAACTTCTCTAATGAAACTGGCTGCATGAACATGTTTGCATAGTTTGCTCCAGTTTGGACCAGTCCACCTCCATCAGTAACCTGAACCTAAGGTAGATCTCCTCTTGTCCAATCTCCTAAATCAACATAACCACAAAATAAATTGTTGCAACAACTGTAGGTGATACTTGTGCTTCTCAAACACTGAAACACGCATTACCAATGCTCTGGTTTTTCCATGTGTCCACTAACAACACCAATTGCATGTGAAATTATTGAACATTCCCATCGCAAACATCAACCTTCCTACTAACATACGATACACGAGACATATAACCATTTTCTTCTTCATTACTTAGGACATAAACCTGAAGAAAGATTACAATGGAAAGTGAAGGGGATATTTACCGGTTTCACATTATTCATATCGAATTTCCTGAGTATCTTCTCCACATACTCATGTTGTGATAACCGAAGCTTACCATCTTTCCTGTCTCCGTGTATTTCCATGCCCAAGATTTGTTTTAGCTACTCCTAGATCCTTCATATCAAACCAACCGAGCCAACCTGCTGATCTCATCCATGCTTGTGCTTGCTACGAGCATAACATATATCACCAAGATAATGAATATACCATAAACACAATGGTTATACTCACTTCTTGGAAAATTTGGCTTACCATGAAGGAATCAAACATCTTACCATTCCCTGTTAGCATTTTAGGCCATACAATGACTTCTTGAGTATGCAAACTAATCTTCCTTTGCGATCCTAAACAACTCTTGATTGTTTCATGCACACATCTCTGCTAATGACGATTTATGGACAGTAGGATCCCACAATGTGCATCCCTAAACTCCATCATAACCAACAAAAATGCACTTCCTTAACTGAATCCGACCAAGCTAGCCAAGTGACCCTTCACCTGTCACCTCCAGGGTAATTTCAATGTTTCATTACATGCAATACACGGGCTCTAACAAACCACAAAATACCAGAAACATGTGCCCAAAAACCACGAGTGCATTTTTTCCCTCCTTATCACCTAGGTCATCTAAACTTTTGCCCATAACATTTCAAAAAAAAACCAAGATACACATGCCTAACTAGTTCTTACAACCATATACCCATTTACATTTACATAGAAAGAAAATATGTTAACACCACCTTAGACTTTGCATTTTGCCATGTCAACTATGCAAAACATCCACCTCGCAGTCTGCAAGCTTGACCTCGATATTATCACCATGCCAATGTCAACTCGGTGACTTGGGCCGGAGAAATATATAACTCCAAATAGCGTTTAAGATACTCTCGACATCCCAAGGACTCCAGATTTTGTCCTTTCCAGCGAAATCAATCAGTGGCCAGACCATTCCACAACTCTTGCTCTTCTGAAGCTTGCCGCTCTCTACCTGGCCACGTTGTACTGGCTGGTTACCCGGGCTTGGCACACCTCCTCAACTGCCTTGAGAAGCCCCTCTGCCACCACGGCCTCCACGGCCACCTGTTCGCTGCCTTGAGAAGCCCCTCTGCCACCACGGCCTCCACGGCCACCTGTTCGCCCATCGCCAGCACGGCCTTCACGGTGCTGCCTAAGCCTTCTCCTCCAATCTTCCACAAGAATTTGTTGGGCTCGAGCCTTGAACAGATCCTCTCTGTCACCGACCATGTCGTACTCTTCCAACATATTCGTCAAATCCTCATCGGATTTAACAAAGACCAAAGCATCAAGATCCCCGCTGGCCAACTGACATTTCGACGCACAACGGAGACGAATACCTTCGTCATGTTTGCAATGAGATCTGCAAACACGTTGCTTCCGTTGGTAGCCACAACCCTGGTGTCTTCGTCGGCGTACTGGAGCTTGCCATTGCCAAGGTGGAAAATAATCTTTCTTCGTCGGCGTACTGGAGCTTGCCATTGCCAAGGTGGAAAATAATCTTTCTCCCATATTAACAATATTCACCCGATTCGAAACGCAACTCTCTTCAGATCTCATAGAAGATTGATCGCCAGATGCAACTATAATCGTTGATTCGTCCATTCTTAGAGGCATTAGTTTCACTGGAGGGACAACTCGTGTTGAAGATAAATCGAGGCTCTGAACAGGCGGCCCGCTATTCCAAAACTGTGTGGGATACTCTGCGTGTGGATTTCTTTCCACCAAATCACCTCTGCTCAATGGCTAGGGTTTCCTCTGCACGTGGGACAGGATGGACAAACTCTCCAAACAGGCGCGGCATCTCACGTCCCCGTACCCTAAGTTTGGCAGCGACTACGATTCCTCACACGTCTCTGCTCGACCCCCTTCTCTCTCTGCACTGCACGTGTGAACCACTCGACCTCAGCTCTGATACCATTTGTAGAGAATCAGCCCTGCAAACCAGAGAGTGAAGGGACAGAGAAATATAAATACACACATGACACACAATAGCAGAGATGGGGGCAATGATATTTTTATTGCTATAGGGAGAAATGGTTGCAAATCCTGTGGAAGCACCTCACGGGCTTCAACATTTAAACAGAAAACATTTATGTTATCAGGCACATGGAAGGCCAAACGCTTGAGAAACCATCTACAAATGTAAATGTAACTGCATGGGTATGTGTTTTCACAACTCAACAATCTTTATTAATATACACTCTCAATTTGGGGAGAGGTCAGAGTTTGAGCCTGTGTCCCTGGGACTGCAGGTTTATCACTCCCATATCATCTACTATGTGGGGAAGTATCGGGGTGAGTTTCCAACGTGAAATTTTTTATCCAGAAAAAAAATAATTCATAATAATAAAATGTAAGTAAATATTAAAGTTTTGTCCACTCAAAGGTGCGCAATGTCTTAGTCTAAAGCTGTTAACCTCAATGATTTTTTAATCTTCTAGCTGCCCACCTAAAATCTTCTGAAGCACTAATCTTCAAGCTGCCCACCTAAAATCTTCTGAAGCTCAAACACAGTGTAAAGATATTGCTCTCCGGGCTTCCAAACTCACAGAATATCACTCCAAGGCTTCCCAAACCCTTACAGTTCTCATTTTATGTTTTGAAAAGGAGAAGGAATCGATATAAAAGGATGAAAAATCAATGAAACTTGGTTCAGTTAATGATTAGTAGTAAAGGGGTTAGAGGTTTAAAGAATTAGTTAATGAAAAAGCAATAAAACTTGGTTCAGTTAATGATTAGTAGTAAAGGGGTTAGAGGTTTAAAGAATTAGTTATTTAAGTTTCTGTTTTGGCCTTTTGTTTCAACTAAAATATATGGGAAACACCAGGGACATGTCCCAAGGGATGCAGCCCACAGGGGTTGGGGCTACATCCTTGGCACAACATAGAATTTCAAAGGGGAACTTACATTACTACAGACTTTATGAGGCTACACCATGAATTCCTGTGTTGATAGCAAGAGCTTAATGGTGCTGTAGTTTGGAATGAATGTATATTGAACACTCTTTTGAAGAGCTCAACTAACCATGTGCATTCTACATATGCTGTGCTGTCATGTGCCATAAACTTAGCACACGATGAAATAGATAAAAGCATCTGTATGTCTCTAGCCTGTTGACTGTCCTTGGCATAATAGCCAATGCATTGTCATTTCAGTATAAAGCATTCTTTTGCCCCAAAAAAAGGTGTACTGAACAACAAGATATTATACATGAAATTTGTGAAAAAGAAAGTATAGAAATGACTAGATTTGAGAGATGGTGTTCCCATCTATTTTGTCTTTGCCAACCAATCTCTGCTAAAAATTTTGCTTGAGAACCCTGTTAAATGTATCAGAACTTTGGATATAAAATCTATTACGTCCAGTAAAGATGATAAATCTGATGGCAATTTGGAGACCCCAGTGATTCCAACAAAGGTTTTTCTGATCCTTTCTAAAACAGCTACCACCTCTATCATAGTTGGTCGTTCTTCAGGTGATTCTCTTGTGC